>JAODTK010001743.1:0-195102 GCA_026419785.1 Sclerodactyla briareus | reverse complement strand
GAGCTGGGCTTGTTACATATTAGTAAGATGGGGGACAAAAAAGACATTTCCCTGAGGTGGAATAAAAAGAGATAGGCATATGATAATTTTCATCCCTTTCATTCTTATAACTTGTGGAATGGGACATCTTAAACATGCTAGGAAAAAAATGGTATTCACAAGCGAAAAATGGGAAACTACCTGAAAAAAACGTGTTTTTGTTTTACCCCCAAAAAAAATGTGCTCTGCTGGACTTCAGTTTTCTGGATTAGAGCAACCAACAGTACTTAACTAGTCACTTATACTAGAGATTGCTGGATACGATGTCCAATAAACAACAATCTGAAAATTAACTCACCTTGACCTGTGAGGTGGCGTCTTTTTTGGACCCCAACTCCCCCGTCTTTTTTACCCACTTTACTATACAGACGTACGTATGGAAGAAGGTGATAGTTGTAATGTATTTCTGCTGCGTACTAGTACTACCAGAAGGACAGTGGTCACATGCATTTGCTGTTTGCATACGTCGTTGTAATGTGAATTCTTTTCAGCTATCGGACGATGATAGGTACCGCGCCAACACTAGTATACACACTATTTTTGCAATACCTGGTCGAGAAATCTGTGCCGGAATTTCCCGCACACAATTCATTTCTCTGCGGGCTTCTGGCTGCGTATGCGGTAATCCCGCAGCCTTAGGGCGAATACTGAGGTGCACCAAAACTTAGTAAGAGGAGAAGCATTTTGCCTAATTCCACATAGTGGGCCCTCAGGCCGACACTAGGCCTTGGGTCCCATAGCTGGGCACCGAAGGGACGTTATTAGTACCATCATTATGACCAAACTTCAGCACTGTGCAAATAAATTTGTAGGAGATACAGATTTTGGTATTTCCCATGATGGGCCCTTTGCCCCGAATGGGCCCAAAAAAAAAAAAAAAATTTTTTGGTTTTTTGTTTTCCCCCTTGAAACACCCCAATGGTCCTCTTACCCAAGGAACATTACATGTAACTTTGAAGAAAAAACTAATTGAAGCGCGTGGAGGAGATGCATTTCAAGTACCATGTGTGAAATTTCCATACAATGGGCCCCCGGATTGAATGTCTGAACACCCGAAGTACGGCTCATAGACCATCATTATGACCGAACATCAGCCAAATGCACCAAAATTATAGGGAAAGTAGCATTTTGCAGATTTCAACTTATGGACCAATGGGCCCTTTATGCCATGTGACCTTGACTTTCAGGTGGGCAACGAGCCCCCTCATCATAAAACATTGTGACCAAGTCTGGTTGAGATTCATCAAAAGGCAAAAGTTTACAGAGGATAGATATTTTTTTATTTGTTTTTATGGGAGGATAGATGGTGACATGGGCATCACAAATGCTCAACCAGCATAGCTGGGTTTGAAGCAAATCATTACTTTATAACTGAACAAGCTATGAACATTAAACCAAAAGTTTGATTGACATGATTTTGCAATGCACAATATCTGGTGGTCCAAGATTTCCCAGCAGTCAATTTCAAGTTGGTTAACAATTTACATATCCATGGAAGAATGACCAATTGATGCATATTGTGCTCCGTTACCTTCCACAGGTCATCAATGCCCCAGCAACCAACTCGGGTAACATCCATCAAAGAAAAAAAAGAATTTTTTTTTTGGGACAAATGTGGGCCAAATGACAATTTCAAATGACAATGGCTTATTGGGACCCTTTAATGACCTCGGCCTTTTTTTCTTCTTTCTTCTCTAGTGACTTCGGCCTGCAGGGCATCAGTGTCACCAGAACTTTGCTAGCTTCGACCTTACATAGCCAAAAATGCATGAAAAAAAGGGGAGTAATTTGACTTTAAAAGCTTAGGATAAAGCTCTCAGCGTGTATGGTAAAACAACTAACTTCACATGTAACCAATCGCAGGGTCACACAATCTATTCAAATGTTCCATCCAGAGCATCAAAATAGTGACAACTTCATAGATGGATAGTCACAAAGCTCAATCACATCCTGTGAAAATTAACAATATGAGCAAGCTTACATGATTTTATCAAATGTTGAAAACACTGTCTGGAAAATTTTCGGCAAATACAAAACGCTGAAGGTTTGTGTACAAAGTCAATGCAATAACCGTGAGCAAAAGTAATAAGCAAAACTAGTCGTCACGCAAGCCCACAGGGACAGATTACACACACTCATCGTTTACATGGACCCAATGGGATCCGAATGCAGTCATGAATAGCGTTGCGTGTATTTTGCAAACAGTACCGTACATGCTTTTTTCATGTCCATTGAGTAAGCCGTGAAAAGCATGACGATGTTGGAAAGTTATTGCAGATCTCCGTAATATGGATTGACAAAATTTATTGTTCCTTTCTCACACATGAGCAAGAACAGGTTAATGTTCAGATGGTCATGTAGTTAACAGATTAAAGTCTTACAATTCGCAAATGAATTTCGGAATAGTACAAAATCATTCGATGGGAGGGAGTGAAATTGTTCTTAGCATGGCTACTTTGGTTACTCCATCATACTAAGGGTTGCGAGTCACTTTCACCCCACAACAGTTTCACCCAAAACAGTTTTCATCATTCAACCCCACTACCATTTCACCCCACTCCCGTTTCACCCTACTACCCATTTCACCCACCTACCATTTTCATCCCATACTACAACAAACCACTGAGAGCAGGTACTGATGCACAGTTCGAGGTGCAGTGAAGCGAGAAAGAGGGCCACGAACTACAGTGTAAACCGAGTGATCGATCTATATTATGTAGGCATTTCAACACGGTTGAGTAGGCTCCCCTCAACTCGCACTCGCGGTAATGATTAGAGTGATTGAATAGATGCAATTCAGTTCATTATTTTTATTTCTTCACAAGTATACAAGACATGGAACAGACTAATGTAAAGTGAACTAATTTGAAGCAAGAAACAACATACAACAATACATAATTGAAAATATACTTCCCAAATCTGAGAAATCGCATTAAAATTCAAGTGCTAGTGAAGGGACCCTCAACCCCTTCTCCTGCCCCTGCTGTTTCTTTGTGGCCCTGGCACTCGCATCCTACGTGAGTTTGGTATGTTATTATGTTATGATTGAACGGTGCGCAAATTGGTTAACTATACTTAGTTAATTACTCTGGGTGGTATCGAACTGAATAAATACTTCGGGATTGAACCAACAATTTCATAATCAAAGGTGATTGGATCTTAACTCAATTGGTCGCTTCACGTCCACTACAACAGTAGTTGGTCAGTAGCTCACTGCTTTTTACGCCTCCTTTCTTAGTGTTTCAACTTCAGTGCACCTCGCTTGTGGCCTTCCTGCTTCATTGTGTTTTTTGTATAAGGGGTGAAATGGTAGTGGGGTGAATTGGTAGAGTGGGTGAAACGGAGGGTGAAACTTAGTGGGTTGAAAGTAGTGGGTGAAATGGTAGTGGGGTGAATTGTGACCTGCTCCCATACTAGCGAGCACTTCAACATTTAACAAATAACATTAGGCCGCTGTGCGTACACGCACTGACGTAAACAGCGAATCCATATTGGTGGCAGTTGGGGGGGGGTGTGGCCCCCCCAACCCCCCCCCCCCCCCCCCCTCAACTGAAGTTATCATTACCCTTTCGACGACTACTCCGATCCGCAAGATCGAGCATTTTGGTTGTATTAACGTCAACAGCATATTCTGTTTTTCACTTCAGGCAGGGTGGTGCGACGTCCTAGTCCAAAATAACATCAATCGTTCAATGTGCAACGATGAACTAAGAACTTTATAAACAGACACACCGGCTGGTCTTACGTGACCGGCCTACGTACTTTACAGAAATCCAGTGTTTTTTCCGAAGATTAAAAATAGGCCGTCCATTTTTGTAGGTGGTAAAGGAGAAAAAGGATTCGAACCAATTATCCATTCAGAGTTATGTGTAAATAGTTTTACTATTATAGTCTTACTGGGCATGTTTCATGAAATGTGGATTATCCTGCCTAAGCAGACAGCGTATGAATATGCTTTGCCTAACTATTAGGGAAAATTACTTGGGCCTGAATTCATGTAGTATTGCCGTTATATTGAAATGGAATCATAAAAAAATAACTTCAACGTAATCGTTCAAAAAGTATTTCACCAGTATCAATTTATTTCAGTATGATTTTTAGATGTTTAAGGACATTGCTCGATTTGGTTTATTTGCTGGGTTTATTTACGAATTTGCAGATTTGACAGTTTTCAAAATACATTTGAAGACACCCGTGATTACCGTGAAGTAGAAGTCACCTCCACAGACTTAATATATACGGTCACCTCACGTAAATTTACTTGGGCTATAGTTTACTGTCTAACGCAGGTGCAGAAAATTATTATCCCGATGCAGTAATGAGCTAAGAAAATGGATGAATTTATGCCGCAAGCCCTTCCAGTCGGCAATGAAATCCAATAGTATATTTCTGACGACCCTGCTACAATTCCCCCCCCCCCCCCCTCAGAAGAATACCTGAGCCGTGTCAGGTAACTTCCATTCAATAATCATTGGTACCTGTTCCGCGAAAAATCTTCTTATCATGGACTGACGGAGGAATCCAGTAATTCGAGTAATAAACTGTAATTCGTGTTTCTTGTTTCCTGTGACACATCCAGAAGCAGATCTTTTTTTTTACACGCACGCGTCGAGATACAAAATTAGAGCCAATAATATTATACTAAGTAGATAAGCCAAGGCTCACCTGAGGGAGACACAGTTGCAGATATTCAGAAGAAGGAAGAAATATTTCAGTCACGAATAGTATTCGGCAAGAAACTATACTTATAACAGTTTGTCCTAGCATACACTGACAGTAGTGCATATCATGCATATGGATAGGGATATCTGCCTGGCCATAAAACCCTTGGCAAAAAAGAATGAGTCTGTTTTGTTTTTGCCTCTCAACAAGCGGGACTATAGATCAAGGTCATTAAGCAACTTGATGTGACGGTGCCAGGCACTCCAGAATAGTCTGATGCAAAAAACCTGGCTGCTCTACTCTGAATCGCCTCACAAAGAATCTTTCAAATATATTTGGTGTGGGTCCCAAAAAGTGCTTGCGTGCATAAGGCTCTGGTTTGAAGAATACCAAATGTGTCAACCAGAGGGGCAAAAAAATGAAAACCATTGTGGAAGGTTCTAGTGTGTGTTTTTATGAAAGTACAGCTTTTATATTTGATAAAAATATAAACACTTTTTTCGAGCTTAATTATTCAAGTTTCAAGCGAAATTATATGAACTGAGAACAAGTGCCTGATTTTTGCAAAAATTTGGTTCCAAATAGATACATGGGATGGATTTGTGATATCAAGATTATTTGAAGTAGGGCTGTAAATTTTCGTTTAAGCAGCCTAAAACGTTAACCGGCCGTATTGAACGTTTGTTTACCATTTAACGTCACTCAGAACTCGTAGTTGTTTCACGAACTCCCCAAGTCCAGAAGGCGTACTGCAATAGAAACACATTTATACCAGTGGAAAAGAACTAATTCGATTGCTAAACAGCTGGAGTATTCCGCACAATTTTGTTTCTTGCACTCGTATTAGTGCAGGTAAGTGAGGAAAACTGATCAGAATGACAGAAATTGGACACGCCCCTTTGCCGAAATGCTGGAATTCGGTTATATATCGGTTACTATGGGAACAAATTGGAGGAATTTCCAGAATTGACTGGCTGTTTCATTTGTTAATTCCATAATAATTTAGTTAACACTGTGGAATCAACATTGCCAATGCCTGTATATACGGAAGATGAAAATGTGGTTATTTTCTCACTAATCATCGGCTCTAATCTGGCAGAATACGGTGAGTAGAAAAAGTACAAGAAAATGGAAATAAATAATTGTGGAATTAAATAAATGTGGTATGATGAGTACGAGAAGTTCCCTCCTGAATCCCACGCCGCAGAGATGCGGTCGATTGGGGAACCATGGACATTAGTTACAATAGAACACAGCTGACCTTTGGAACAAGCCACAGGACCCAAACTTAGCAACACGGGCATCACCCCTTCGACCCCTGGCGCCGCTGTGAATACACGGGGGCCAATTCGTGGGAAACATATGGCGGAGTCACTCCACAATGAAGCCAAAATGGTCCAAGGAAAACATGAAACTAACATCCGTGTACCCAGATTTCATCTTCTGAGAACACAGTCAAGAGAGTCACTCAGTAGGGGCTAATGGTGGTGACGAAAGTTCCAAAGCAGCGAATGAATGTACAAAATCATCTTTGAAAGATGTGAATTAGCATTAGGCTGTGCGAACGGAATACCTGCAGACGAGTCTTGACGCAAGATAAAAACACTATAGTTGAAAGTTGGACCTGAATGTGAATGATGCCACCAAAGTAAGCTTCCAAGTCAAACTCCCACAAGAATGCTGTGATGATAACTTTTTTGCTGATAAGTTGATTGTTTGAACTCCAAACTGTAGCCCAAATTATATTTCACTCAATTAAGGATAAATGTGTCTGTCTCCTCTTGTAAAAACGTGGGCTAATGTTAACGGAAGATGGACGTCCAAAACAACATTTTCAGAAGCACGTCATGTAACATCATCAAGCAAGTTTCAAATTTCTCTTAATTCATATTCTCATGCTCAAATAATTAATATGACTGAAGGGCACAAAGTCCTATAATTCCACTTCTATGGCTGTGCAATCCCGATACATAGCTATGTAAACTATAAAAAATGGTCATAGAAATTGAAAAGAAAGAAAGATTGTCCGGTGATTCGTATCAACTCATTTCATCAGGAGTACTGAACAATTGATAGTCGTTTAGCCTTCTGCCAGTATAACTAACATGATTATTTACCAATACTGCCCCTCCTCCACCCCCCACTAAATTGTCATTGGAATGAAAATCACAAATATTCACCTCTCATCAGAACAATTCAGCATTAGCACAGTGTCCAAATGCAAAACGACATTGCAATTGGTGTGTGGGAGATGTTTGAGGTACTCAGTATGCACAAATCAATGCGAGGTGGCCAGAATGGCAGGGCACTGGTCTGTGCAATTACATCAAGCACATATTACTCGCCAAGCAAATCACATGGACCAACTTCCAGGGGTTTCCCTATCAATAATTCATTGCCAGTCATGATAAGACTCCTGGCCCTAGGATACTGTTAAAAATTCTGAATGGATAAGGCAGTAACCATTTTTAAACCCTCTCCATGCGTCCTATTTCTCATGCTTGAAAAATCTCTGTCCTTCTCCGCGCCCCATTTAGCAGTCGAATATCTTTATCAGGTATGGTTCACAGACATGTATGCAATAATCAGATGAGGCACGAAGCAGTGCTTTAGAGATTAAGATTCAACACTTTGCAGTCAAAATAGGTACTAGGGGAATTGAATATGAAGTAGGCTCAGGCTAGCCTTCCATAGAGCGATGTTGATGGGCAGGACACCAGAAACGGCCGATCCAGTGAGAGCAACATGGAACGTGCTCTATTGGCTGCAATTGGTTCGAGATAAGGTTTCATAGCAGCAAATCTTATGAATCAAAATGGGGCAAATACTGAGAGGCAAAAGCACGCATGCACAATGTAGCAGTATAGTTCTTATTCTGGCAAAAGTGAACCCTATCTCAAATGGCACCCCCATCGCCCTCTACTTTCGCCAGAATACTCTGGCGATAGTCGCATCTATGGCAAAGTCAAAGATTATTAGTTTCCACGCTCTGCAATCGTTGTTTCCATGTTTGGGTCATTTCCTTATCCACGAGACCACTTACTATCAAATCCATTACTAACACATTCAAAGGATCCAAATTCATCTATGGAGACAAAAGCTGATGTCATTATTAGATCGCGAATCAGAAGGGATGTTTTACAAGTGATTGGTACTGTTCTGCAGAGTGCTAACATACATGTTAGCTTTTGCTAATGTTGGGGCACTCAACAGTTTCTGATGTGTATGACTGGAACAATGGAACATCTCCACTCATAGTTCTAAAAAGAATGGCTAGTGCGTAAATTCAAACTCGTGTGAAATCCAAGGTACTGTTCTGTGTATGGGCGTGTGTGTATATTTGTTTTATATGCCTTGCAGCATTAGAGGTACCTTTGTTCTTTCTTGCAGGCATGAAGCTAAGCAGTGCCCAAATGGCGTTGGTGCGCCGTGGAACTTGAGGCAGCAAAAAGAAGCCAACAGTACAAAAGTACCACCAGAGGGGGAAGCCCTCTGATATCATGGGAGTAAAATAGGTTGATGATTGGTTGATTGGAAGGTTCTCCGAATGATGCAACTGAACAACCGACACACCCTGATACCCTGCTCTCGACTTAGCATACTATTGCCATTTAATGCCTGTTCAGCGGTGTTCCACAACGGACAATGACAAGCTTGGACTGCCTCAGAACACTTACGGCATGTATCACCAGTTCAAAAAACTGAATCTTTTTTTCAAGACAGTTTTTTTTGATACGTAATTGTACTGATAAACTATTTTTGTTAACGTCCCACTATTTATCTTCTTTTACCAATCTTTTATATCATAATGGTACTTGCATTCCTGCAGTTGAAACTTTGAATTCTACAGTGTTGATTCTTTTTTGTCCTCTCGCGTCTCCGCTCAGATGTACAGTGCTTTGAAATTCTGTGGTTATGAAAAGGAATGTCAGAGAAACATTCTCCATTGGGGGCTCTATTCAGAAGCTCGGCCAAGGGCATTGTTCATGAAACTTCTGACGTGGTTCCTCTTAGAGGCAGGCAACAGGCTCCTATTCTTTCAAACTCTCCTACTTTTTGACCTTGCCTCCCACTTCTCCTACTTTTCTGATCCTACTTTCTCCTACTTTTTTTGAAGTTGCACGATAAAAAGAAGCCTGAGTAATGTTTCATCACAAAATGTACCAGCAAAACACCAAATTGTTATTCTCAGAATAGCTAGCATTGCAGGCTCAGAAGGACCAACAGGACAGACTACAAGCTCAAGCTGTAGTCTTAGTCCGCAGTCTAATGCTTCGCTTCCTCAGAGAAGTAGTTGGAATAGAGAGAGAGAGCTGTCAACCATTGACGTGAAAAAGAAGGAGAATAAGCTACCAGATGACAAGCTTATAGTGGGAGCGGCAACAGAAAACACCGTTCTAGGGAAAATGAAAACCAGATGCAAAACAAGGGCCCATCAAGAGACTGAGGAAAACTCTCAGAAGGACACAAACAGGCTAACTCATCACCCATCTGCCCCTAGGAAAAGAGATCCTGAAAGGCTGATGGCGCTCTCACTCATCTACAGAAGCATGGTAGTGAAGTCCAGGCATAACAGCGGAAAGCAGGAAGATGAACAATTGGTACCACGAGGACCCCCCCCCCCCCCCCCCCCCCCCCCCCCCCCCCCCATACATACTTTGACAGATGATAGAAAATCTAACCGGCCCAGGAAAACCCCAGAGGATTGGTTACAAGAAGGCAGGAACAATTAGTACATGAGTACAAACCCGGATTGACCATTACTGAAGACAGGTGTTGAATCAGACAAACATTTGGGGTTACAGCTGTACTGTGATACTTCATAAGCTGGTAGGGGCCCCACTATGTCTGCTCATGGCAATGCAGACGTGAAGCGCTCTTTGTCAAGAACAAGTCGAGGGCAATGACCAATGAAGGACTCTGTTATCTGACAGTTCTATCAAGTCTTTCGAGATTGTCAAAGATGCAGTCAGGACCACTGGTTCTGGAACTGCCCATGAGATGCCTGTGACTCCGGAATGATGAAGGCCTCATAGATCTGCCCGTAGCGCATATGCTGCAAAATTGGCAGGAAGAGAAGAGAGAGAAAACTCAGCACGCGGTCAAAAGAACAAGACGGAAAAAAAAGCCAGAGAGAAGCAAAAGACAAGGGAGCTCTGGAGAAGAAAATCACTACCTGACATAGAAACTTCTCACAAAAGAAAAGGAAAGTAAAAGATGACATGTCGCAGCTTCGAGAAGCTATATGGTGAGGTGAATAAGCGACTACAGAAGACCATAAAAACCAAGGACCATTAGAGAAATCGCTGTCGTCCAAGGTCTCCTGGATGTTGGCACACAAAAAATGGAACTGCGCCTGAGAAACTTGAGGCTTGTCAGAAAGAGGCAATATGATTACGAGAGAAACGCAGGAAAGTCATAAACTATTTTCAAAAGCTCTTGCTAAGTTTGCCGAGTGACCTTCCGCTGTCATGATCATTTCCTGCCTAAATGAGTTCAGATATATTGTTGATGTACCTGTGTTGTAGTACTGTATGGGTATGTAACCCACAGGTGCAAAGAGTTTACCCTATAGAAAATCAAAGAGTCACACACATACGGTATTGTAGGCAAGTTCATGTAAGTCATCATATTGACCCATGCAATTTGTAGAGTATGTGTGCGGGGTCTTGGTTTTACCACCGAAATAGTTGAAGTGACACTGATAGTATTGAATTAGGGGAGTCATCAAAATCAGTCATCATCAGTGTCTTTTTTTCAGGCTGTCCTACTAACACACCTTCCCTAGTCCAGAGTTGCTATAGCTCAGGGTACATAATGATCTATCTAGATGTTGTTATATTTTCACTTGTTTTGAAAGGAAGCATGTGTTGACAATGTCATGATAATACCTAAATGAACATGTTACGACATTTACTACCTGATAATCACAAGGTATTTTCTTCACAAAATGGGCAAAGGAATTCGAAAATGTGGAATTTGATGCATAAACTTTGTAGGGTAAGACCCAGAATGAGGATTTATGGGGACCTCATTTGATTAAGCTGGGCATTCGAAATAAAAAGTTATGTGGTGTGACTAAATGAACAGTATTCACACAAGATTTCTGATGAGTTTTGCCATTCCCTTGGCTTGCCCCCTTGTCATGTTTGAAAGAAGCATTGTTTGACAATGTCATGACTAATGAACAAGGTATTCATGACTACATATGTTTTTTGTTCTAAAGTGACACTTAAGCACCTCATATCCCCCCCCCCCCCCCCCCCCCCCCTCGTCTGAGACACTGGCTATCAGCCACTGTACTCATATCCTTGTGTAATCTTCATACAGTTGGCTTTGAAGTGGTATAATGCACTGTATCCTTCAGTATTGGTCCAATCTTCTTCGAATAACGGAAGGCTTGGTGAGAATATCCATGTAATATTCATTCATGTCTAAAACTCCACCCAGCTATGCGCAGTTAATTGTATGTTTCAGGTTATCTGTGACATTCACATTCTCTATTGTGTATAAGAGAAGACGGGAATAAATGTGTGATATATTGTTTTTTCATAATAATGTCTGATATGCTGGTGAGTACAAAGTACATGACTCTGTTTAAAATCCTGTGGGTGAGTTCCGACAGAGAACTCACTTCTGAAATTAAGAAGGGTCCCTACTTTGCTCCTACTTTTGCCGTCACAATACTACTGTCCTCCTACTTTTCAAAAATTTCCTACCTACTTTTTCTCCTACTTTTTTTCATGGAGCCTGTTTCATGCCTGATGTAGGGTATTTGCATATTTGCACTGTGCTAACCGAGTGGTTGGCACAGTTGGTAGAGCATCGGCCTTCCACCCGGTCGACCGGGTTCGATTCACGGGTTGGGTCATACCAAGGCCTTCAAAAATGTTAACTGTTGCCTTCTCGCTGACGCTCAGCACAAGTGATTGGGGGGGGCAAGGGACCAACGAGGTGGCAATTTGCAAGCGCCGTCTGCGCGTGATTACACCCACCCCACATTAAGGTCCCGCAAAGAGGCATTGCCTTATTCCGTGTACCTGGTGAGGGAATCACAGCTGACAATAGGTGTAGTAACCAGGTCTGCATCCTTGCTGGGCCTTAATAGGACGATCGCTCTGCTTGGCATATATAGTCATAAAAAATATAAAAAATATGTTTGTGTACTCTGTGTCTGACTGCCTGTTAGAGTACAATGGTCCTGTACCATACTGCTGCTATTGGTGTCATTATATCTAGTACATTTAGGACCAACCTCAGACAAGTGTGGCACTTCGTGTGTAACAAAACAACAAAGAAAAGGTTGAATTCTGCTATTGCGCAATGCGCCCTTGTGACATCACATGGGTAACCGGGGACCTTGTGTAAAAATATCAGCTTTTGTTTGAATTCCCATGGGCGCCCCGTTCTAAAAACATTCTTACTCCCAAGACGTCATCAGTTAGGGTGAATTCATTCAAGTAACATGAATAACTATAAAAATAGGAAACTGCTGGAAAGTCAGTTGTTGGGTTTTACTGTCCTCTTTCAATCTGATCCAGTTTCGATGGCCGTCACACTACAATGATCCGTGTCGTGAAATGGAACCGATATATTGGTTTAGGCCAATAATACATGCTCATGTCATGATGGCTGAAACACTCTGCACATGATAAATGACTTGATACTAGGGTAAGATAAGAATCAGGATCAAATTCACTATTGAGTGTCTATTTGATTGAAAATATATTGAGCAGTAAGTTTTCCACATGGGATTTTTTATTGCAAATGTTCACCCCAGATTAAAGTTTTAAATTAGTTGTGTAGAAAGGTTGTCTCATTCATAGAAATTTTGATTCAATTCTGAGGTTAGTTCGAAACACTAAACGAGTAAGATCTCCGTTCAACCCAAATCCTCAACCTATTTTTGTTTGTAGGTGGAGTCAACCCTTCCATGAGTCACGCCTAGTCCAGAATGGCAGCTGAATCAGAGCAAAGAGTTTGCTCTGCTGATGACCCGACTGGCTATCTGCAGGAGAACAGAGCTGAGCAGGTCAAAGAGAGGTGTCCTGCTATGGTAGGGATTGTATTCAGATTCACTGTTTCACTGCAGTCCGTTCATTACCTGTACAACATATGCCAAAGTCATATTTCCTAGCTGCTAATCTGGCGGAAAACAAAAGACTGGCATCCCACTTGACCAACCCTTCGTATATTTTCCGGCCACCAGAGTAAGCTCTGCTCCAGTTCTGGCGTCTGATTCGTCTTTAGAATTCACTCCCACCTTTTTCCCCTAACCCAGGGGCCACCTGGGTTAGTTGTTGTCAGCCGGCCCGATCATGGACGGCGTTCGGGGTACAGAAGAGCCTAGGTTCCCGGCTGGCGGGGGGCCACCCCGGTAATGCCGGACTAGCCGTTCGGGCCTGACTTCATTGCCCCTCTTATGCGGTACTCTATAAAGCGAGGGGCACCTTGTGCGCTGGTCCGGCAAGCGATCTTGAAAACGGCATCGGTCAACCTCCCAGGAGCGTTTCTGGGAGTTTTGCCCAGACCCATTGAGGAACGCCCGTTGCCCTCCTAAGCTCGAACACGGAGCCCGGTGATCCGTCCCGCGGTGGAGCCCGTGGAATCCAAAGCCATGAAGCCCGGAGCCGTGGAACCTGGAGCCGCGAAGACCCCCGACACAATCCGGGTCTTCCACTCCACTCCAGGCGGTGTTGGAGACAGCGCAATCGCAAGCGAAGGTTGTTTCCCTCTTTCCAGACCACTCGCCTCGGTCCCGGAAGAAAGTCCAGCCGCTGGATACAGCGCAGCTCTATCATACCGTAACCAATAACTCTAATGAATAATAAACTATCTAAGCTGTAATTCCGCTAGCTCACGCGCTCTATGATGTGCACTACCTTTCAATAGTTATAGCCCATGAACACAGTGCTCAGCACCTACAATTTACCAACATTCAATACGCGCCCATTCCCGCAGGTAATGTACAGTGCGCACACAGCAGACCGGCGGGACTGTAATCATTCGCGGTAAAAATTATGCTGCATGTAAATATAACCCAGTTTGTAGTTATAGGAGCGCATGCTCACCACTGAACAGTTCGGGGGAACGGACTAGGTCCCCCCATCAATATCATTATGCTTTTTTTCAAACCGCACCACTATTTGAAAACGCATTCAATCAACCCCTCTTTTCGGATTTATTGTTGATATGTATGGGGGGGAAAATCTGTAAAGTTTTGTGTTGCAGGAATTTATCATTTTTGGTAGAGGAGTTTCGAAAGCCTCGTTCGCACACTGACGTTCAACGTCCACAATGCCGTCGTTCCTCAGGACCTTATATGAACGCAATATCAAGTTCTGCTCGGGGAAATAAAAAACTTCCTCCGCGGAAGGGGGGGGGGGACCGCGGCCAGAAATTGTAGTCACTGTGTCCTTCTCCCTACCTTTCTCTGGTTATCCAATAATTTTTCGTAACGTAACTAAGATTCTTGGCCCCCGTTAGAGGGGGGGGGGGGGTTCCGTAAATTGAATCATGTCACTCCCAAGACTTTTCCCTGGCCTATTCAAGAACGTTTGCTGTCTACGGTTGTTAGGTTTTGTCCCGCCCTTGGAGATTGGATGGTCCGGCTCATCGAGCCACTTAATAAACCGGGTTGTCATGGCATGGCCGAGCCTTGGATACCAGGTGACGGCAAGCTCATTGTCTCCGTGAAAAAATAACCGGTTTGTCAGGCTCCGGGGGCTTGGATACCGGGAATTGCCGGTCGCTCCAGTTGTCCTACCGCCGGTAGTTGTTTTTTCCCTGACGGGTTCCCAGTTGTGACATCGTCGAGCACGAATCCGGCAGTCCTGTAACTGCTAGCCGCGGTTCCGGCGGTCCTCGAACGATGCGAGCTGCGGATCCGGCAGTCCTAGGACTGCGGATCCGCCTCCTAGAACTGCGGATTCCAGCAGCCCCAGGACGCGAGCTGCTGACCCCGAACCGTGACAGTTGCGGGCCCGGAACCCAGCTGCAGACCCACGGAACCACGAGTTGCGGGCCCGGAACCAACAGCTGCGGACGCGCGGGCCGTGACTGCAAGCCTAGGTTTTTCAAACTGCGGAGCTCTTGCTTTGCATGCATGGCGCCCTACCATTCGAGCCAGGAGGCCAACTGGTGGTATTGAACACAAGGAGCCCCTGTCTAGCACTATTTGTCCCCCTTCACAGGACCCGTCCCACCTTCAGACCTCGGTTCGTCTCCTCATCCTCCCTCGCAGTCTCTTACTCCAGCTTCCTGGGACTGGATCTCCAGTGGTTGCACAGCTTAATCCGTCCCTACGGCCCAGGCTTCACAAGCAATTTGTGCCCGTGACGTCCGGGCCCTACACATAGGCTTTTCAAACTGCGGAGCTCTTGCTCCGCGGGCAATCGCCCCTACCATTCGATCAGGAGGCCAACATGGTGGTATTGAACCAAGGAGCCCCGTAACGCGCACTTTGGTGGTACCTTCACAGGACCCGTCACCTTTCTGGACCTCGGTTCTTCTCCTCTCATCCTCCCTCGCAGTCCTTTTACTCAACTTCTCGGGACTGGATTCACAGTGGTTTGCACAGCTAATCCGTCCCCACGTCAAGGCTGACGAAGCAATCCGTGCCCGTGACATCTGGGCCCATACTACCTTTGTGTCTGTTACCTGCTGGATGTCCTCCCAGTGGGAGGAACATCGCCCATGGCAGTACTTTAGTCATCTTCTCGACATCGTGAGGACTCAGCCACCATCTTCACACTGTGGCAGGCAGGATATGGTGTACAGGTAAGACGAAAGCAGTGAAATCCCCCTAACCAATTGGGAGGGGAATTAACTAAGGAGGATACTTACCTGTACACCTAGTCCCTCACGCCATCCCCACTACCGGTCCAGGCCTCAAGTCCATCCCACGCACTCGCACAACACAACTTAACCGCTAATGGATCGCCGAGTTCTTACTGTCCCGACAGACCTTCCTTAGTCGGCGAACACTCAAGGACATAAACTACGTCCCAAGGGGAGGTCTACTTTAACTGAGTCATTCGCGTGATAGTTGTGTTTGGGTTATCCATTCCACTTGATTAAGGCCCCCTCGACGCACACCACGTCTCCCCCCCCATGACCAGGAAATATAGCTGGAGGGTTGGTCAAATGGGTTGCCAGTGGCATCTTTTGTTTCTGCCAGATTAGTAGCTAGGAATATGACTTAGGCATAAGGTGTACAGGTAAGTATCCTCCTTATTTTTAATTCCCCCTACCAATTATTAGGGAGAATTTTCGTTCTAAATACCATCCCTCTGCATAAATTCCTGTCTACTCTGAACAGATCAAGAGGAGGTGTCCTGCTATGGCAGGAGTTGTATTCAGATCCACTGATTCTTTCTAAATACTGCCTCTCCCCCATAATTTACCCCTCTACTCTGAACAGGTCGAGGAGGGATGTCCCTGCTGTGGTTAGGTTCATTTTTATGTTTGTGGTTGCGTTGTAGTGCCTTTGGTAGAGTTGAGGTCATTCATGAATTAGGGGGCCAACCTATGACATTTTACACCCAAACATATTTTTTACTTATTGGAGGTCCTGTGATGTAGGCATGTTTAAAGCGACACATTAATGTTCATTATGGGGCATAGGCCTGCCGTCAGTATCACTGGCCATGACCCCCCTCCCTTTCCCTCCATCCCATTTGACTATATAATGTGCACCACATGTGATCAATGCCACACCTGAAAAAAAAAGACTTCAAAGTTTTTTTCGACAATGCAGGTCCATTATTAACAAAGTTGACAAGTCGGATGTTGCTGCTCAATCTATCAGAGCCAGACTTTTTCTGTGGATATTGGCTGCCATAACAGAGACTTGACCACTTCTCCGTTCCAATTTCATCACTGTTCACCAATTAATAGATTTCATACGAAAGGTGGAGGGGGTAGCAGTCTATGTACCCCCTATGTAACCCCCTATGGTGTTATCAGTCTTGGTGGAGTTCCTTGGCTTTTTGTTCCACTCTTGTCCTCGTGAGGTGCTGGGATGGGGTCTGTGCGTTCATGTTTATGCTGTATTCCAAAATTCACCGGGACAAAGACTTTAATGCGACCCATATTGGTGCACACAACTCGACACCCTGGACACTGACAGTCCAGATTTGGCTGTGGTAGTTTATGGAGACTTTAGCAGAGCAGACATTACCTAGCTATGGAGCCCACTCATAAGCAAGTTGTTAGCCATCCCACCCAAAGTTATGCTGTTTGGACGTTATTATTACGATGATTAAATCCTTTCACGCCACTCCAGTGCGGCGCACCAATTAGTAAGAGTGATCGGTGATTGAGGAGGATAAGGCAGAATGTTCAGAAAAGGGACTGTCACACATGGGACAAGGTATCAAGCAAATAGCCTGCAACAAGAAGTGATGATTTTTATCTACTTCACAAGAAGCTGTTTCTATACATTTTCCCAGGAAGTGGTCAGACGGCACACGTCGATAAAAAAAACAAGGACAATATGGTGGTTAATTTGAGATCATTTCTCTATTCCAGTAAGGCCAGTAGTTTATGTGTAGTATGTATTTAGTGTGTGTGTGTCAGTGCTGGAGTCGAGTCCTCTCACCCCCCCCCCCCCCCCCCCCCCCCATTCGAGCGAGTCATCAGTATCCGAGTCTGAGTCATTGGAGTCCGAGTCTGAGTCACAGCGTCCGAGTTCGAGTCCGGTTCCTTATCAAGTGACTGTACTTATTCAAAGCATAACTTAACATCGCTGTATGGCTAGCTATGAGGCAATTTTGTAACTGAGCGGCTACTAATTAACACTGTAGGTCTAGACATACAAGGAACTTTGAATAGAGGACTGGGCTAGCTCTACCTCTTGACAGCTGCCAAATATCAGAGGCTAGGCCCCTGGATTTTACCCTAATAGATGCAAAAGGCAATAAGTCAAAATATTTTTCCAGTAATCAGCAGTGTCAGAGAGTGTTACTGTAAATAGTCGCAGGAGCAGGGCAAAAGCAAGGTTGATACCTCCAAATAAAGCACGCAGAAATCACACCTGCTGGTAACTTCCCAATGATTCATTCCTCAATTTACATGTACGCGAACGTGAGTACCCAATGCCATGTAGACATGTACAATATAACTTAGGGAAAGCACATATGGTACGAAAGATCCTGGTAACATTCACTGCACAGGTCAAATGAAAGTCGTCTCTAAGGTCTCCCAATAAGATAGAATTAGAGGATTTGAGTTTTTCCAGGTTGTGTTATAGGTAGTTCATAAACAGGAATAACGCTGTGAAGTTCTCGTTAGTAGGAATCACCTTTGTTCATTGATTTGTTTTTTATGGAGATAGTTGCCATGTGAGTTGGGGCAAACAATTTGTACTAGTAAAACTTCTTCACCACATTATATACTTCTTCGCTCGCATGTATCTGTTTCTCGTAATGGATTATGGGACGGGACACATGCGAGGTGTGTGAGAATGGGCGTAATTTCCCTAACGATTTAGACATCGAACAGTCAGAAATATGTGGGAGAAGTTTTGACTACTTTTGGGGCAGAGCGTTGTGCGTGTTATTTTGGTTGTCTTGTATGATGGTAAAATCAAGTTTTTGCCCTGAAAAAAAAGCAGAGGACGCGGACAAGGACTCAGACGAGTCCTCAAGTCCTTTTGGTCGAGTCCAAGTCATTGAACTTTGAGTCCGAGTCCAAGTCCTTGAAAATAAGAACTCGATCTGGGACCGAGTTCAGATCATACACGAGTCCTCCAGCACAGTGTGTGTTTGTGTGTGTGTGTGTGTGTGCATTTGAACAGGTGTGAAACGAGGACGTTAGTGATTTTCCACGTGTAACCGAGGACGCACCTGTAATGGGGGACAGTCATCGTTTCAATATATGCTAGAGTGATTGCAATCAACGTAAAAATGCAGAAAAACGAGATCCCGGTTGGGGGTCTATAAGTCAGGCCTTGTGGTGTCCCCGTTTATATTAAAATACATGTTAGTGGTGGTCCACGGTTGCAGGTGTATCCATGGTTCCATAGTGTACAGAATACACACTTTGTCCGCGATGCATAGTTGAACACATACTGTACCGTCCCGTTTGCCGGGGGGGGATAGTTACAGTATGTGTGTGTTGTGTTGATGAAGCTAATAATTGGTGAAGTGTTCCCCATGATGCTGAGTAACATGAACACAATTGTTTGGGGCATGCAAGTTCAGAGATCATATGAGGTCACCAGAGGTAAAAGTCTGACACACTTTGTAAGCACGATGAGCTCAGATCGTTCATCTGATAAGCTAAAAAGCTGGTATGTAGCTTTCTTATGGAGAGTGAAGAAACTTGTTTGCGGTGTGGATAGGGGGATCTCATTTAAAAAGAAAACTGAAATTGGAAATTTGGAATTTCATCAATGAAAACCCAATACCTACACTAGGTACTGGTTGGATCAAGGATTATACTTGGTAGGGTGTTCAAGTGATGAATACTGTACATGAGTCTCACTTTTTCTGGTTCAGGTCAGAGGTTAATAGAGGGGAAAAGTTAGGAAAATCCTTGTAATCCTGTACACAACATTAGTTTGACCACAAGTCAAATTAATGTGTAGTGTTCTCCACAAGAGATAGGATCCTTTACTCTTGTGAACAAATGGGAAATCTGTGAGAAAATTCATATGTTGCCCATAATGAGATGGTACAATTTCCAATTGTGTCTGGACATATAACAAGAAATGAGTCGCAGGGGCACCTTATGGCATTCTGGCTCGGGCTATACAGCATGGAGAAAAGGAGGGTGATAGGGTGGCCAACCCAGGACTCTGTGTTATTGCAAGATGTTCAAGGCACATGGAGGGGGGCGTGCATGGTCAATAGGGGGTGGGATCCATACAGATTTACATAAACCAGTTACGTTTTGTTGATTATAGAAAAGGAAGACTCACCATGCAGTCATTAAGGAATTTTTTATGTGCATCTCTACAATCTGCAGCTCGAATGAAGGGAGAGCTAGGCTGGTGCCTTTCTGTCTGGGGACAGTGTTTCATGACGATGCTCGGATACATCCGGGCAATGAGGATGAACCGCCAAAAGCAGTCATGGAGGAGGAGGAAGCAAGGAGTGTTTACCTGGAGATGGCTCCCCGAGGCCACCTTTAATCAGCATTAGCCATATGGCACCAGGTTTGCATCATTCTAGTTTGGAAGATAGATGCAAACAGTTGTGTTGAGTTACTGAATGTGAGATGACAGTCACTGGAATGAGGCGATGATCATGGGCCTGTGCAATCGTGTAGGACTATATCAGGACAGTGTGCAGGCAGTGAAACGAGCAGTTCATATGTCCTGCATTCTGGAGGACTAAAGAAAAACACTCAATCCCCAACCTCCCCCCCCCCCCACCCGACGGTGCTCTTCAACAATTAATACTGCTTTCACATAAAGTGACCTAGTTGCATGCTTAAACCCATCATGCCTATTGGGTAAAGGCTATGATATGACACTTCAGCAAGCAGGCAGCATTTCGGCTTGCCTTGTTATTCTCAGCACTATATTTGAAGGAAGGAGGCACAACCTATTGTTTTCCACACTGGGCAGGGTTTTTTCTTACTCTCACAAAATGGAGGCAAAATCAAATTGAATTGAATATTGTTTTAGTCATAATATTTTCGTATTTAATAATTATATGTTTTTTTGTCTTGCCTGTATGAAATTCAGGAGGAGACTTAGTGGTCACTATGGCATGGTGTGTGTATGTGTGAGTGTGCGTGGTTGTGCGTGTGTGTGTGTTTTGTCACACGTTCTCGTGAGCAGATACTCTTTAGAACGGCAAGTGCAATTGCGACAAATTTTCAGGGTAGCTTCGGGGTTGGGTGAACACATCGATTAGATTTTGGGCACACAAGTCACTAATTAAGTGAGGTAATTAGCCTATTTATGTAATTTATTGTTTAGGATCGTGAGCAAGATTACGATTACCGTAGGCATGGTGACTTGGTTTGGCACATTAGGTACAGGATATAAGGAAGATTAAGTGGTTAGATTTTCAGCGTAAAATACGGTTATCAAAGGTCAATTAGGGGTCAAAAACTAGTTTTTTGGCCATAACATGGAAACCGAAGGTCTGCCGAGGTTGGGAGTTTTCACCATTTGTGATCCACTCGTTGACCTCCATCTTTGTGACTTTTGACCTCAAAATTTTGAACCTTTACGATGATGGTTTGGGCCGACTCAAATTTTCGTGGCCATTTTTTTCGATCTCAAAGGGTATCTCTCATCGAATGGCCATAATTTTACCCCCTGTGACCTTTGTGCGGAAGATCAGAGGTCAAAGTTTTTCATTGTGAAATTAAGTGCAGTTAGGATTTCATAGTGATTTGTCATTGTGATTTTTTAGAATAGCAGGTCAAACTATACCCCCTGATAATGAGGCAAAAGGTCACAGGTCACATGTCGAATTGATGTGCTTATTTTATAGTGACAGTAGCAAGAAATTAAAACTGCACTTTTTTTTTGTCAAAATTTGGATATTGTGCCCGAGCTCTGTTGCTAATAGACAAACAAACTCCCCGCTTCAATCGGGCCTCCTGGTCTCAAGTTACAGGGGCAAGTGTTGGTTTGATACCTTTTTTGGGCAATTAGCATCGCAGTATACTTTGTGATACATATGCTTGTAGTACTGCGTGCTCTCATCGATATTAACATGTTTTCTAAAACTGACATGCCCTCAAGGTCATTTCAGGTCACTTATGGACAACAAACTAATCGTTTTGGAGACAACTTACAGTGACATTGCGTGGCAATGGAATTTCAGGCCGGGGTGTACGTCATTGTGAGAACATTTCCCATAAAAACCATCATGTCATCAAAGGTCATTCAGAGTCACTTATGGGCATAAACTGCCAAATAATATTGCCCGCGCAACTTCCAGTGACATTCCCTGATGTGGTTTAATTTCAGGACAGGGTGTACCTATCTTGGGTTTACACATTTTTTATAAAAAAAAAAAAACCCAGTCACGTCATCCAAGGTCATTAGGTCAATCTGAGGTAAAAAACTAGTTTTTTGGCCATACCATGGGAAATCAAATGCGCTCTGCCGAGGTTGTGAGTGCGCCATTGTGATCCACTTATTGACCCCCATCTGTTTTTGTGCCTCGACCTCAATTTGCCTTTTGACCCCAATTTGACCTTTACCATATTTTGAGTGAATCCAAATTTTCGGATCTCAAGGTACCTTCGATCGAATGGCCATAATTTGACCCCATGTGACCTTCGTGTTTGAATATTCAGAGGTCTTTTTTTCATTTGAAATTAAGTGCAGTTAGGATGTATATAGTGATTTGTCATGGTGATTTTTAAATCAGAATGTCAAACTACCCTGATACGTGAGGTCAAAAGTCAAAGGTCAAATGTCGAATTGATGTGCTTATTTTTAGATTTACAGGACAAAGAAAATTAAACTGTTTATTTTTGTCAAAATTTGGATATGTGACAGACTTCTGTGTGCTGAATAGAGAAGCAAATTTCCCGTTTCAATCGGGCACGCGGAGTCCTCAATTACAAGGTCCAAGGTTGGTTTGACACCCTTTTTGCAATAGCCATCGCAGTATCTCTTGGTATAAATGATGCTTGCGGCGATCTCATCGAGAGTAACATTTTTCATACAAACTGACATGCGTCAAAGGTCCTTCAAGGTCACTTATGGACAAAAAACTATATTTTTTGGGACAACTTACAGTGACATTGCTTGGCAATGTTGAAATCAGACTTGGTGGAGACATTTTTTCAAAAAAACCATCATTTCAATCCAGGCCGTCAGGTCCACTTAGGGCAGAAAAGCCACATAATAGTGCTCCTGCAGCAACTTCCGGTTACATTTCCTTATGTGTTTTATATTTCAAAGACATGGTGTATCTCATCCTTGGGTAACCGTTTCATAAAAAGGTCACATCGTCCAAGGTCATTAACGGGTAATTAAAGGTCAAAAAACTAGTTTTTTGGCCAACATGGAAACCGATATGTCTGCCGAGGTGGGAGGTGCGCCATTTGTGATCACTCGTTGACCCCATCTGTGTGACCTTTGCCTCAATTTGACCTTTACTATTTTTGGTCCAAATCAAATTTTAGTGGCCATTTTCGGGACCTCAAGGGTACCTTCTGAATCGGAAATGGACCCCATTGTTTTGACCCCATGTGTCCCCTGTGTGTAAAGTATCATAGGTCAAATTTTCAGGGTGGCATAGGTTAGTGACAATCTGATTAGATTTGGGGACAAAAGTCACTAATTAGGTAGGTCAATTGCCTATTTGATTTGATCTATGTTCAGCTTCGTTATCAAGATTACTGATGAACCGGAGGTGCATAGTGAATGGGTTTAGCACATAGATGCGGATATGAAGTAGATGTACTATTTAGATTTTCCGCGTCCAAAAAAATTATGGTAATTGAGTCGTCTATGTGCAGAATTTATGCAAAAATTCAAAAAGTTCTTCGGATTTTTTGTATTCCATCACCACTCATTTCGGTGGACTAGAGCACTGTGATATTCACTATTATAAAATGGTATTATCACCATAGGTGGAGACACTGGAGGTATCAGTGTGTCATTCGCATAGGTTTCCCAAATTTCAAGTTGGTTTGATTTTCTGAAGCTTGATGGTATCGGTCTACCTTAGTTTAGTCCCACATGTTGACATAACATTGACTCGAGTCATGGGGTTATGCAGTGTGTTAAAATTGTTCCATTCAAGGCAACTGTTCCAAGTTGTGAATTCCCAGGAAATGATCAAGTGTGGTCCGAGATATGTGAAATGAGCAAAGGGGTCAATAGGAAGTGAATATTGGGTCTAAATTGGGCCCATGTTTAGGCAATCTCAGTCACATTTCCACAAAACTTTTACTTCTCACTTCAGTCGACATTGTCAATAATCAGTCCTTACGAATTTGAAATTATCACTGATTAGTAGCGTGATAAATGCTATACCAAAAATCTTAAAGGCAACACAAATGCCTGGTAAGGTTTGCTGGTGAATACTAGATGGAAAACACTGATCGCGCAACCAGGCGAGACACTGGGGAGATGCTTGTTTTTTGTATCGGTGGAGACACATACCCTACCCTGAATGGGGTCAAGGCTGGAGTTCCACACAAGATGAGCAGTAGTATTGTGGTCAAGTCAAAGGTCAAGAGGCATACTCTGAAAACCCCTGTCAAGCTGATTTTTAGCTCAAAACCGCTATGCTGGTTGAGATTGCAATCTGCATGTCACTCATCCTCGATCTGTCCAGTGTGTCACAATGCCGTTTCCGCGCGAACAGTCATTCTGTGAGGGATGTCGACAAAGCTGGACAAAGTTCCTGACATATGAGACATGTCTAACCTTGTGAGGTCAAGGGCAAAGTATTAAAGAGGCATAGCCATTGGGTAAAAGTATAAGGTTCGCCCATCCAAGTTTAGTTGAAAAGTGCTGATGTTTGGTCACTAATGGCGTCCATCAGCCATACTCGGGGGGTTCGAACTTTTGGTCAAGGTCGTCCCACTTGGGCCCGAGGGACATTTTATGAAATTTCACACAATGAGTACTTGAAATACATCTCGTCCACAAGTTTCAATTATTTCTTCAAAGTTACATGTAACGTTCTTGGGTAAAGGGCCATTGGGTGGCTCAGGAAATTTGGCCCAGGGCCCAGTTGGGCATAGGGCCCATTATGTCAAATACACAAAATCTTGTATCTGCCTACAAATTTAGTTGCACTGTGTGATGTTCAGTCATAATGATGTTCTAATGGCCGTACCTTGGGTGTTCAGGAATTGAGCTCGAGGTCGACTTGGGCCGATGGCCCATTTTATGATATTTCACACCAATGGTGCTTGAAGGGCATCTCCTCTCACAAGTCAATTTGAACTTTTTTTCTTTTTTTTTTCTTTTTTTTTTTTCAAGTTAACATGTCATGATCTTTGATTAGAGGGCCATTTGAGTGGTCGTTCAGGAATTTTGGGCCAAGGCCCCGTTCGGGCCTCTGGGCCCTTATGTGAACTCTGCAAAATCTTGTATCTCCTACGAAATTAGTGTCACCATGTGATGTTCAGTAATAATAATGGTCTGATATAGGTCATACCTTCAGGATGCCCAGGGATTTACGACCAATGCCCAGTGTGTGCCGGGGCCATCATGTGGATATGCAAAAGTCCTCTTACAGTTTTAGTGCACAGTGTGAAATTCAGTCATAATGATGGTTAACAGCTGTGCCTCTGGGGTGCTCAGGAATTTTTATCCAAGGTCCCACTTGGGCCCGGTGGCCCATTTTAGAAGTGCCATGGATTTCACAATTGGTACTTGAAATGTATCTCTTCCAAGTTTCCCATGATTCTTTAAAGTTACATGTAATGCGTTTGGCTAGTGGTCAATAGGGTGTTGTGGAACTTCTTGCTCGAGGCAAGGGGGCCTAGGAGCATTCATGTGAAATCCACACGTTGAACAAATGCTTCTACAAATTTGTTGCATTTGCGTCCAGGACCCTTGGGCCCTACAAGCCTATCTACTCTATCCAGTGTGTCAACATTTGCCTTTTGGCCCCTTTTGTTTAGCCAAAACAGTCATTCGTGGACGGGATGTTCATGAACTGCACACAAGTAATGCCCCATGAGAAATGTGTGACTTGGTGAAAGGGCGGGTCAAAGGTCATTAAAGGGGCAAATAGGCCATTATGTGTAAATTTCCTATGTATCCCCTTGAGATGTTATGGCAACTGGTCATAATGGTCTCTTTTAAGCTGGTTTGCAGATTTGGATGCAGCATCATATAATGTCATTAGAATTAAAACCGTGATGATGTCATGAATATGAAGCAAATAGTCATTCTATGATGGATGTTGACCAACGTGGACCCAACGTTCATCGAACTTTGGGACATCTTTGGCCATGTGAAGGTCAAGGTCATAGATCATTGAAGAGACACAATAGGCCATATTATAAAATGCACTTCTTTTTTTTTTTTTTTTTTTATCTCTCAATTGGCCATCTTTGATAGACGTTGACTAAACTGAGTAACAAGTTTAAGATGCATTGACAATCCATGGCATATGATGGGGAAGGGATTGATTCAAGCACCACCATTGTTATCTGAAAACCCTGTAAACATGAATCTTCAGAATGCTGGGGGGGGTGATTTGGTACAAGAACTCATTTGTTTAGATTGGGGGGCATTCTCATTTTTGTAAAAAATATTATGAAAAGAAAATTTTGCCAAATTTTGGCTTGTGATCAATGATAAAATTAACGGCACTAACCCCCAGCTAAATAGATCAACTAATACCGGGAATGTGAGTTCCTCAAAATGCGTTCATGAACCTGCTGTTTAGGATGCGGTCAAACAGAAGTTGATTTTACCCTTCCGTATGTCTGAAGGAGCCTTCCACAGCCACAGGGACCTGATCATGTTCACAGTAGATACCAGTGGATCAAGAAGATTCTGATTGGCCACAGAAGAAAAGTCGAATCCCAGGTCTTGATTAATCCTACACTTATGCAATTGCCAAGATGAAACCCTATACCCTGGCCATGGTTCAGTCACAAATGTGGGTCATGGCAACTCATGAACAACCCTAATACCTGCCATGGTCAGACAAATATGGGTCATTGTCAAATTCAGAGTGACAATCATGTGCATCAACCTCCTGAATGGTCTGTCACAAAGATCATCATCATGACTTCATAGACGTTTAACGTAAACGTTCCAGGATGGCATTGGTCAGGCGGGAGTCTACAGCAAACACTTACATTCCAAGCTTCCACGCTATTCCTATTCTGTGCAACGCACAGTCTCTACCTATTTATGCTAGGTCACTCCGTACAAACCTCATCGCAGGTATTCTGGGGCCTTCTATCCACTTGCCAGCATTCACATGGATGTACCTAGACTTTTCACTCAGTGATCATTCTGCATTCTTTGAGGTGGCCAAACCAGCCCAATCTACGATCTACAATAGCCAATTTTTAGCAAAGAGGCCCAAAGATCTTCTCAGATCCTCACAGTACTTCCCTTCCGCAAGGTCACACCGCACATCATCTAACGAAACTACTAAATTAAATGGGAATTAGCCTACTAGTAGGTCATTTTCAAGGAATTGTGAGTGATCTAAAGTGACTGGGAAGGAGAATCAATGTACAAGTTCTAGACCCACAAAGACATGACAATGACTGGGGTATAGAGGAGGGGTGTCTGCAATGACATGACAATGACCATTGACAATGACTGGGTTAAGAGGGAAGGTGTGTCATGCCAATGACCATTGACATGACATGACAAACAATGAAATGGGGGTATAGAGGAGGTGGTCATGCAATGACAAGTGAGGATGGCACTTTCTCCGGCCGGGATTCCTTGAATTCAATAGCTCAATTACTCTCCATTTCTGCCTGAGAGCATCTTTCTCGCCCACAGAGACCTCGTAACTGATGGAAGGCTACAAGGTTTTCATCAGTTGTCCGCTACGATTAGAGTGGAATAGTGATATTTTTTCCATGGTATGGTATACGTGGCGAGCACATTCATCGTCCATCTGCTGGACAAATCCTTCGTGAAGTACACAGAACAAGGGCAATGCCTCTTCGGCAGTGTCCCAATGTGAGGGTGGGGTAACGCAAGCAGAAGGCAACTTGCAAATGGCCTCCCCTCGTTTGTCCCTGCTCAATCCTTTGTGCTGAGCGACCAGTGAGAAAACAACAGAAGACAACAGGTACCATTTTTAAAGTCTTTGATATGGACATGATGGGATCCGATTCCCCAGTCAAACCGGGTGGAAACCGCCGCTCTACCAATTGTGGCCAACTACTCGGACATGGCACTATCAGGAAATAGGGCCCCCATCAGCATGGCAGGCTTTGGCAATGAGAATGAAAAAAATTCTAGGTAAATAAAAAGTTCAGATTATATTCTGTTTGAGCTGAGTAAAGAAAGGTTTAAAAATAACAATTGTTTCGTGTGTTTACACTGCAGACACTGTTACACTTAGGTAATATAACTGAAAAGTGGAGAAAGGTATCAGACATTTATCTGTATGTTTCATCTGCTTCTTAAATTTATGCAGAAAACATCTCTGTCCGTTAATATACTCTGCTGTCGTGTTTGATTTTAGCCGATGCTACAGCAAGTACTGGGTACCACATTCACTGGCTGCAAGTTCACTGGGTTCACTATCGCTCAGGGCTGCTGGTCTATGATCTCATGTCATGTGTGGCCAAACCACTCTTTCCTGACAGTGCTGAACCGTACGTACAATGGCCGAGACAGTTGCCGGAACATCAGGTTGTTGAGCACCTGTAAGTACCAGATATGATGTTGACATAATCTATCTGACAATGGTTCACTGAGGCACTGGCGCTTCTGGCTTATTGCACCTCTGATATCCGTTTAGGGGATAAATCCGAGGGTGCCGAGGTCGTTCTGTTGCATTGAAGACCGATTTTTGGGGGTTGATGACCGGTATCGATTGAGGCTTTTGAAAACCCGAGCGAAGGCGAGGGGTTTTTTGACTCTACGATGACGTCTTCAGAGGTCTTTAAATGCAACAAAAGACAGAGACACCCTAGTTTTTATCCCCATCATAAATACAACTTGAAAAAGTATGAAAAGAATGAAAAAAACTGACTTCACTGTCAATTTTCTGTTGTTCAGTAAAATCGCCTAAATCGAGTCAGTGAACATCATATGGACGAAAAATACATAATCAGAGAAAAACCTAAACGAATCAGGAATAGAGTGTCTCGGCCCATAGTTAGCACAACATAAAGTGTAATCCACTGCATGCAGTTTTACAACGTTTATGCTTTGCACTAAACTTAGATGAAACGATGTAATGGACTCTTGGAAGAAACTTGAACCCGAAGTGCAGCCGTTCCACAAAGTTAGAAGCCACCGATCAAAATGTTACACCAAAAAAATGTTGTTAGACATCTCTCAGGTGGATATCCGAGAAAACAGGTAACCTCCTGTGGATAAAGGTGATGTATTTTCATGATTTTCAAAGTTTACTCACTCCGAAACCGCGCGCTGTTGTACTTGTGTAGCCAACATGCTTTTTTGTAACGTTGAGACGCAACTGATCCACATACGCAGTTCAGTGACACCGCAAACATGTACCGTATTTCGAAGGCTACTTGATACAATTTGAGTGAGTTGGCCGTGCCACCAAACTATTGTTTGATAATCCCGAAATAATAATTTTAACCATCGTACTAGGTTATTTGCGTAGTATGCGTGTGTTAGGGCTAAAATTCGAAGAGAAATTTAGCGTTGGCATGTAGCCCGTAGTTTTGTGAGACAGTTAAGCTGGGTTGTGGTACGTGTATATGAGGGCGTGTACAATCACACAACGAGGTTAGTTATAGGGCTATCATTTGTTTACACGCATAGTGGTTAGTGTGCGCGCCCGAGCTATGTAGACTTATGTACAAGGAATGTGATACTGTTGACTACACAATGTATCACCATAGCAACTTCCAAAACAAAGGCTAATTTGTTTTTCAAGTTCACATTGTGTGCTGGCTTGCACATTTAAACTATGCCGTTGCCCCCAGCTAAACAATCAGATCCCAAGATAATCATAATTCTCCCAATTTTTCTAGACAAAAATAGAGAGGGTTGAGAGGGTTCGAATGGCGTATTCGAAAACATGGGCTCGAATAACGTTTTGACCCATCAGAATGCAGGAGGAGGAAAACCATAAAGGATTTTGGAAATATGTATCATATGCTACAGTGCTGCATACAATGACAGCTTGGGCACCATGTTCAAAACTTCAAGCTGAAGTGCCCCCCACCCCCCCACAGTGAGGCTGAGGGGAGCTATTGGAATAATGTGATTAGTGTTTCATTCTGTAAGTGCTGCATCTATACATATACACGGGCAAGAGATTGCCAGAAAAGGTGAGTCTGGTTAAGAACGAAATACTGTTGACCATCCATATCGACACAAGGCTTGGGAGGAGAGGCACCAGATTCTGGCTCTATGCTCTCATGTATATCGAAATGTCCTTCTCTACAGGCTGCAGACCTATGTACAATAAACAAGAGCGTGCAGTCGATATAAGTGCAGAATATGTTGACATTACCCAATTTATGCCGCAAAATGATACTACCTTTTACCCACTTCACGTTTGCAGTTGATCAACCTACTAGCCGCTGGGACTCTGGCATATTCTTGCAGCTAGGTGCTGGCACACTGCTGTCATTAGTTCATGCAGCCTTCACGTAAATCGACCAAAAAAAAACGGGATCTAAGTGCTGACACTTTTTCGATTAGAAATCGTTTATTGACGGACTTTTGTAGTTTAGTAGTTGGTCGTGCGTTTTTGGGACTGGTGAGACTTTTGGGACGATAGTGACCCGGTACGAGGTGGATATTTTGCCTCCACTTTTTGTGAGTTTGTTGACTGTACGAGTGTTAGCCTGCCTTCTAGCTACGGGTATTGCCTAGAGCCCAGTGCCTGCGGGCCAGCCTTGAGACCCTTCTTCGACCCTGATTCGTGCGACCATTGTTGACATCGATCGGGACGGTGCACGATAGAGATTAGGGGACTGGGCAGGGGAATACTTAGGCTTAAAAGATCGTTACAGGAGTGACCTAGCCGTGGGGGTGTGGACCAGGTAGGGACGCCTTTGTTCTTGGAGCGCTGGTAGGTAAACTCACCCGTGGAACTGATTGCCTTGGATTATAGCTGGTGATTGGATTGTGCCTACGGTTGGCTCCACTGGTTCTGTACAGTAGCGACTGCCAGTTCCTCAGGAAAAAAAAATCATGGATAGTCATGGCTGCGTGACCTATACTGGAGTGAGGACAAGGGTAGCAGCCAGATGTCACAGGAGTTGAAATCAATGTAGGAGCCATTTTTGGGCCTCCGCGGGGATCGTCTCGTCCGAGGCGCCATGGACCCTCCGGTCTTGTGAACAAGTGGAGATTTCGCCCGTTCACAGGCTGGGGACAGACACAGGCTTTGCCCTTGGTGCCGACCGTTTGTTTATAGACCCGAGCCTTCTCACGGAGAATCGCGAGGTGTGTATAGGACTGGCCCGACCGCCGCTGGACGGAGAACCAGCAGTGGATGTCCAAGGAAACTGAAGAGAAGAAAGCCAGAGAGGCACTTCATAGATGCTCCGTGGGTGAGGGCCCCACAGGTGAGAAGGAGCCGGTAAGGCCAAAAGAACAGGGCTCTCAGTAAGGGGAAGCGCGAGAGTCAAACAGGGGGATGTGGTGGAAGGTAAACCACCCCAGAGGAGGCAATGGTAACGTGATGCTCCCACCCATGAACCTGTTGAGGCATCCATGTCAGTTTGCAAGAGATGGGGTCCATTGGGAAAGGTACCCGTTAGGCGTTCATGTCGCCAGTCGCAATAGATGGGTGAACAGTAAGATGGTAACGTGGAGGCGTCTCATGTAGGCGCCAAGAGACGGGGACCAGTTGAGAATGGGGATCGGGAGATCAGGAGTCCTTCTGGAGGCGGTCTGGACCTCCCTTCCCGGCCCAGAGGATCCCAGGGATCCTGCGAAAAAGAAGCAATAGACCTAGAGGTTCCACCACTCCCGCGGAACCCCCCCTCGGAACCATGGCGGTTTTTTTGTGGCTGAGCCTGGGAGCGAGCGGCTTCCTCAGGCCCCCCCGGCCGGTCGCTCAAGCTGGGAGCCTACCCAGGTGCCAAGCCTCCACAGGAGCCTAGCCCTGCCATGGAGAGCCGGGTATCGAGCGCGGCCGGCAAGGTTGCAACCCGGAGCCGGGAATCCGCCGACCACAAAACAGGCTCCAACCGAGGACACGTAGGTCCGATGGACACTAGCCTGTGGCTATCGGGAGCCTTCCACACCAAGGTGGCAGGGTCTCTAACCAGTGGCCGGTAGGCTTCTCTAACCGGCGGCCCTTGTGCGAAGGCGATCGATACATCGATCAGCCTGGAACTGGAAATATAGCATAGCAAATACGGCAGGTTACCATCCCCTGGTTATCCTCAGCCAGGCTGCGGCCTGGCCAGGGCTGAGCCGGAGGGAACCAGCCGAAGCTGGCGGCCCGAGTTCGGGAAGTCAGCTGACCGCAGAGAACGAGCTGAAAATGAGCCAAGAATCCCTGCACTATTCCAGGCACCTTAACTATAAGAACCGGTTAGATCGTTCCCCTACCCGAGCTGGATATAAGGAGCGGTGTCTCCGGTACTGTGGACACCCACAAGGACTCAGAACCCGGGTTGAACGGTACAGTGAAGAGTCCAGGCTTGGGCCAGGGGAGACCGGCACCTCCCAAGGTGCAGTTTTTCTTCACCCACGGCATAACTACACTCAATCCCCGGAAAAAAAGTGGGAAAAATAATGAAAAGGAAAATGCAATTTTTGACTGCGACCGTTTGCCATGAACTTTCTCGTATTTGCCCTCGCCTAAACTCTGGGTTCTCGGTAAATAAACACATTCGTAAGAGGAATAACCCACAAGGCTACATAGTAGGTTTGGTTGTGCTAAGCAACGGACTAGTACAATCGCTAGAGCGTCTTTTGAACTTATTTATTAATATACCAGTTGAACGGCGATTATCGCTTCGTGGATTAAACCTCAAGCCTGAGTCGTGGGATCCTGAGTAGTGTGGGGCATTTCCAGCAACCCCACCTATGCCAGGAGGGCCTCGATATTGGGTTCTCGGAGATTGCTAACATAACCTCAAGTATCAGCTATCTAATGAATGCTTCCCGAGAATGGTTGCAGGGGCTTTTGTCAAGCTCCCGAACAACCGACCGCCATGTCGGGGTTCACGCGTACGTTAGGTTTTATTATTTAATTAGATCGGTAGAACAAACAATTACCTTATGAGTTTTGTTCCCCCTCAGAACCTTTCGAGTGTCCAATCCCTTGGGTTTTGGTACCATGGAAGCCGGCGATCTCCGCAGGGCTATCGAGGTACGAAATGCCCAGCATTTTTCAGCAGAAAGGCCGATGTACGACTGGGGAATTAGGGACGTTAAAAACCCTTTGGAAACGACCTGGTATACTACACCATGTTTTCTAAAACGCACCGGAAGCTAAAGTGTCCTGTGTTTAGGACCAGTATCAAGCCACGCTGTTTAAGCCCAGGGGAGCTATTATATTATCTGGTCAACCGCCTCTCAAGGCTAGGGCCATTTTGCAAGCCTAGGGTTTTGTACCACGCATTTACAACTTTAGAATGGAGAACGGGTTTACTGACGACGATCCCGTGAACTGGGGGATTCTCCTAGTGGCAGGGCTGTGCAGGCGACTAGTCTCCCATACAACTTCAGGGTGTCTGCCTAGCGTACCCAGCCGTGGTTTGAGCCCAGCCTGAGCCAGAGTCCAGGAATCCTTCGTAAGCCTACATTCGAAAGGTCCGGCCAGGGCCTAGCCGATGCAAGCCAGGGCCTATAGAAACCCCTGCCAGAGTTTTGGTCGGCCTAGGGCATGGGCCAAAGCCGGACCTGTGCGATCAGGGCCAGATCAGCCTTGTCTCAGGCATACAGAGTGTACTCTCACCTCCTATCATTCCCAGGGGAAATAGAGTGGAGAGATCGCCCCAGGCTGTGATCCCTTGACCATGACGCCAGTCAGAGCGGGTGGATTTCATTCCACACCCTGTAGGAGGATTATTCTCCCATAGAGAGCACGTCGGTCGGTTCCCTGGGCCCGCTTGATTGATTACGGCGGCGACCGGGGTCCCAGCCTAGTCGAGTCGCTTGAAAACGCCCGTCCCGCGCCGGTTTTCGAGGACCGAGCCGGTAGCCCCCCCCCCCAAAAAAAGAACGAAATGACAAAACAGGGCCATGGCATGTAGCCCATAGACAGATTTCCTGGAAAAGATGGGATTCTGTGGCGGATCAGATCTGGCAGCTCATAAGGGGATTTTGCCCTCAGGCTGGAAACTACGATTGCCTTTAGCAGCCACCACAGGAGCGGGAGGCTACCTACCGTAGGCGCGCTCCGATGCTGCTACATGCACCCTGGGAGTTATTTAGAAAGGATGCAGGGACTGTGAGGTTTGGCGAGGTCCCACAGAGCAATTAACAAACCGGGGGAAACACTACAGGAATAAACCAGCATGAGTGTTCGCAACTCCAGCTCCCCGGTTAAGGACGGGATGCCAAATTGAGAAAGAGGACCTGCAGCGGCCAGAAAACGTTCAGGAAGTACATCGCACGAAGCCTAAAGAATTGAGAGCGTATGGAGCACCGGTAGGAATATTAACGGTGGTAGGCCTGTGGAATTTATCTGGAGCGATCTCCCAATGGAGACATGAGTTTCTGGATTTTCCGTCATCCCATGAACGCCCGTGGGGAACTCCGGTGAAGGGGCCTAGGTACCGGGCCCGCGGAATGACGCCGTGTTACCAAGACCCGATGATCGATCCAGGTAGGGGGTTGGATCCCGGCCAGCTGACCCAGCGATCGAGATTCAGGGCCCCTCGGCCCCCAGTGACACATGGTTGGGTCCGAACGGAACCCGATGGGGTGGAGCGGAAACTGATTAGACAGGGTTGAACGTACCAGAGTGCTAAGCTGAAGTGGCCTGAGTTTGCACTGGCTTCGCCCAGAGCTGAATATCCATGTCGCAAATTAGAGTGCAGGGCTGATTTGGCCATAGTTCGAGGCTAGAGCCAGCCTAATGATCCCCGAAACTTAGAGATCCAGTTAGGCATCGACTTCTCGATATTTGTGTCGTAGATAATATCGCAAGAAGACAAACGCGTAAATTTAAAACTGTAATTAATTATGGGAGTGTTTGCAAACCCCTTTTCATGCTATGCACTATTCCGGTTTCCCCACACAGTGTTTACAATGGGCTAGCTACAGCCAGGTGTGGCGGTCAGCCGACTTTTATGTTAATTAGCCACAGGTTATATGTTCATTGTGAAAACGTCACGTATCCCGGCCGTAGGACTGTATAGTAAATGATTGTGAAATGGGGCGCGGGGGCTAGCTGCCCATGCGGACAGCTTGCTGCAGGTCCGGAGCCGTGCATATAGAGTCCAGGTTATCGAGTGGTCCGCTCACGTTTTCTGACTTCTAATTCTATTTGAAGAAAATAAAGCGCAACTCACGATAACGAACCAAGATTTACAATACAGGAACAGAAATAAGTAGCGACGTTTCGTTGCAGCAAGGGGGTCTAGCTCGCGGTGCATAAGTTATCAGACGTTTATGAGTAAACTTAGTAGGAAACTAGGTTTGTCGGTGTATAACTATAAGATTAACTTCGCATTGGGCTTAGCCTACGTATTTCTAGTTCGCGTTTGTTTGTAACATAAGCCAGCCTAGCATGGCGGGGTAGCGCGGTTGCACTTAGGTACTACAACTGACTGAGACGATAGACTAGAACTATCAGACTAGGGCCGTACGATGTTGCCAGCGCCCATAGTTGGTCACGTAACTAAGTTACTGAGTAGGGCAATATAGCGTCTTAGTAGTATCATGCGTCCGTCATTGCCTCACTATAAAATACTTTAAAAGGGTGCAGAAGTCGCGTGACAGCTGTCTAACTGACGGATGGATGGATGTAGGTCGGAGGTACTGGTTGTGTTTGAAAACAAGTAGTTACCATCAGTGTCCTGACTAAGTCAGGATGGCCCACTCATAGCCAAAATTAACACAAAACCAATCAGGTTGTGATCTAAAAATTCATTTTGATTTGAATATGACAGTGATAATCTACCAGTTATGTGTAGCAATCAGCCTTCGTAAGGCTTTATTACTGTAGTATCTCGTAACAGGGTGGGGCAACCCTAGCTATGATTGGTCTAGCTCTAAGGGTTCCAACTTTGGCCTTGAAAAGAGAGGACAAAGGGCCAGCCATAGTGACAGTGTTTTCAGGCTCAATGGGGCTGTTTCCCATTGGAAAGGTGAAGATCCGGGACTATGAGATTTGAGAGGTTCTCCTCATCACAAGGCCACCCAGCGCAATTGTAAATGGAACTGTGGTGATTCTCTCTAGGGGAAAAGCTTTAAGTGATCCCGAGGCAGCTCTATTCTCCAGCTGCCAGGAGCACCTCATCATGCTGGACGGGGATCTTCTTCAAGCCTCATGTAACTCAGGAGCCAGTGAGACTGTGAGAGCTAATGATTAGAGGAGCTACGCTACTTCTATGACGTGGTTCTCTAGTATTGCCATGGAGGAAATTATGAAAGCCGAAGCCTGAAAGAAGCATCCTCTTCTGTGTCTCATGATCCGTCGCGGACATGCTGTCGGCCGAAGGGTTCTTCGCTAGAGCGGTGTTGTCTCTCTATGACACCATCGAGTTGCGAACCCACCTCCATCTTGGCCCTGTGTCACGTCTGCAACATAAGTGGTAAAAAGTAAGTATCATTGTGCATAAATTGTCCAGAACCCCCTGTTTTGGCAATTTATAAGCAATGTACTTACTTTTGCCACTGCCCGCCCTCCTCCCGCGGGTCTACAACTCGACGCTTCGCCGATGCGAGAGTTCCAGAAGCAGATCACTTATCAGCATTTGATACTATTGATCATAGAGTTTTAATCGACGATGCGTACTGATTTTTTTTAAGGGGGGGACCCCCCCCGCCCCCCCCCCCCCCCCCCCTTTGCCCCGACCCCCCCACCCTAGGCTATTCTTGGGTGGAGAGTTTCTAAGCGATCGTACGAATAGGGCTACATGTTTCTGTGAATACTCTGGACATTCATGATTTGCATAAATGGTGTTCCCCAGGGGTCGATTGCCGGCCCCACACTTCACTGCTATATTAAAGCCTGTAACAACATCATACGGCGTTTTGTGTTGAATATCATATGTTGCAGATGGGATATTCAGCTTATTACAAGTTTAATCCTAATTGTGAGGCTGGCACTGCTGCAGCTAAATTGCGGCTCACAGATTGTATTCGTTAAGTGCGATCATGGTTGAGACAATAGTTGAAGATGAATGACAAGGAAAACAGAGTTTTGTTGATTCATCACCAGGAAACGAACAACCTCCCTCTATTTGATTCGACTGGGAGGGTCTGCGATCAATTTCTTCTGCAACTGTTAAGAATTTAGGTGTGGTTTTTGATAAAAAACCTAACAATGAAAACCCAGGTTGTACCTTGTGCGAAATATCAATTATCACTTACGTAACTTATACAGGGTCCGTCGCTTTATTGACGTCCACTTGTGCTCATGCAGTTAGATCTCTTATACTCTCCAGACTTGATTACTGCAACTCACTTCTGGCAGGTATGTCCTCGTATGATTACGACGTTTGCAACTAGGCAGAATCGCGCCGTGCGGGTCTCATATAGCAGGTTGATAGAACTACCTCAGCAGCTCCACTTCTCCGCGAGTTGCACTGGTTGCCAATTGAACAACGCATTACTTTTAAGATTTTGCGTTCATGTTTTTAATGGTACAACCTTTCGCCCAGTTACCTGGAAGGCCAATCACCATACAAATCGGGCCAACCGGGTCTCAGATCCATAGACGACCGTACTGTCTTGCCATCCCAGTCACTGACGTGTTATCGGTGACAAATCCGTCTCGGTGATTGGTCCGAAATTGTGGACTACTCTGATCCACGGATTCGTGAAGCACCAAAGTGCAATGTTTCAAGAAACTTCTGAAAACTCATCTTTTTCCGTCTGAGTAAATCCAGTTAACTGTTTTATCGTGTCTTTTATGTATCTTATACACATGTCTTACTGTATTTTTTGTAACATATTTATTTTTGTACAGCGCTTTGATCTTTCGGAAAGGCGCTATCTCAGGACTTGAAATAAATAAATAAAACTAAAAATCGGTTCTGGCTCTGGGGCAGATTTGATCTTCGGGCAGAGCAGACCAAGCCAGTACTGATTATCCAGTATTGCGTTACATTCGATTGTGTGGTTGAAGCTGTTGACACGGGGCAGACTTGGATCGTTCCACTAGCTAAGTGATCCCGAGAAGCTCTATTCTCCAGCTGCCAGGGGCACCTCATCATGCTGGACGGGGATGTTCTTCAAGCCTCATGTAACTCAGGAGCCAGTGAAACTGTTAGCGCTAATGATAGAGGAGCTAACGCTACTTCTAATGACTTGGTTCTCCGTATGTGCCATGAAGGACATTAATGATAGCGGGCAGCCTGCATACGCCTTCCCTTCGATTCCTCAATGATTCGTCTGCAGACAGCTGTGTCGGCCGAATGGTTCTTCGCTAGAGCGTTTTGTCTCTCTTATATCACCATCAAGTTGCGAACCCACCTCCATCTTGGCACTGTGTCACGTCTGCAAACTAAGTGGTAAAGGTAAAAGTATCATTTGCGCAATAAATTGTCCAGAACCCCCTGTTTTGGCAATTTTAAGCAATGTACTTACCTTTTGCCACTGCCTGCCCGCCCGCCTCCACGCGGTCTACAACTTGACACTGTACTTCTTCGCGTGGCTAAGAGTTCAGAAGCATAGGTTGCGTTTTCGCCCAGGGTTCTTCATTGGCTCTGGGGCAGATTTGAGATCACCTTGGCCAAGCAACCAAAGCCCAGTTACTGATTAATCCAGTATCGGTTTACATTCGATTTTCGCTGGTTGAGCTGTTGACACGGCATACTTGGATTCTCGATCCACTATAGAGATGTCTGTCAGCCCATCCAATAGACATCTTTCAATGCTTTCCAAGTGGCCGCCACCTAACCTCAGAGGGTGATTGCAGCAACGAGGTGAGATGTCCATTCACAACCTTTCTCTCTGACCCTTCTTTCTCATCAGCTGCTCTGGCACTCGTTTACCCTCTCCCTCCGTTCCCCTTTATGTCTGTCCATGCACTGAATGACGTAGTGGCCAGCACCTAGTTAAAAATAGGCCAGATCCCAGCAGCTAGTGGGTGGGTTAACTTCAAACGTAAGTGGTAAATGTAAGTACAGTTGCTTATAATTGCCATACGGGTTCTTGGACATCTGGCATATGCCCGGGGGAGCACTCCCAATGCTCATGGGTGTTGTTAGTGTCCCCGGTATAACAATACAAGTGTGCTCCCTGTGTACGAGGAGAGTTACCAAACTTCTTGTAATTGTTTGTATGGTGGAAAAAAAAAACCTAATAAAATAAACACTGATCGTGCAAAACCAGGCGAGACACTGGGGGCGATCGCATTGGTTGCTAAATATTGTTGTCCTTGTCCGAAGTCGCTGCTTAGATAGTTCAGTCTGTTGAATCATTGAGGATGGTAACTGGGTTGAGAAGTCTATAGAGGAACTAGACATGTGGCAAGCGTGTAACTGCCGACGATGTCTATCCCCGCATAATGGCCTTTGTTGACTCGTTTGAAGAAAGCAGCATTCCATTGACCTCTGGTACTTGAATGCCCTACCTGTTGTAAGACCAACGTAGTTCACACATTCTCCAGATTTCATTCAAATCCGACAAAGTTAGAAAATCTCGAATACAACACAAAATTTGCCTCTGGTGACCTTGAAATCACCGTCATGTCTTTTCAGACGCAGCCTCTTGTCCCGCACTCACCAAGTTTCATGTAATCAAAACAACTCTGTATTTTCGCAAAAAACATGACAATTTGACCTCTGGTGACCTTGAAATCATTGTCATGTTTTTCGGGACCATTTTTTGTCCCACCCCCAAGTTTTGTGTGACTGGACCAACTCTTTTTTTTTCGTTCAAACCTGCAAATAGAGGGCAGCAAACTTCGGTGAAGCCCACTTTCGACCTCATACGAGATTTTGCTAGACGGAACAGCTGGTACCAGTTTCAGATCATTGGATAAAGTGTTTCAAGAGTTATTAGCGCTAACGCCTCAAGTTTCCGGCCCGGAGACGGCCGGCTACCCCCCAAAACCATAATAATCCCCGAACACTTAAATGTCCCTCAATCTGGCATAATAATCCCAGAGCACTGGGGCCACATGCGCATGGTTGTGATTAAGTGTCCCCCGTATACATAACAGTGTGCCTCCCTGTGTACGTAAATTGAAGTTTCCCAACAACATCATGGGGACCTGGTAGGTCAAGAAAAAATTTACTTAACTAGCCATGTGTAGGCGGGTTAAACCGCCTACGTGTATATCCCCGCTTTTGAGCATCATTGGGAAGAAGTATCTACACCCCCATAAAGACCCCATTTAAATAAACTTCAATCCATCATTTGTTCTAATCCATGGAAGTTAAATAGCACAGATGATTTTGGCATTTGACCCACGATGCTTTGAAATGACTTCTAACAAATAAGCCCCATCCACCATGTTTTTTTTTTCAAATCTGCAAAGTTTGGGAAATCGCAGAGCTTTCGCAAATTTGACCTCCGATGACCTTGAAATGACCGCATATGTTTAAGGAAGAAGTATAGCCCTACCAACCAAGTTCGTTCAAATTCTGACAAAGTTTGGAAATCGCTAAAATTTCGCAAATTGGACATCCGGTGACCTTGAAATGGAACTCCCAAATTTTTGTTTTTTCCGGGATCAACTATAAGTCCCTTACCACCAAGTTTCGTTCAAATAGACTGACTGCACACCCATGCCGGTCAACAATTATATCACAATGGTGAAACAATCCAGCCTTCGCAGATATTCAATTCTCCGTTATAGCCAAATAAACAGTTTTTGACCACGAAGTGACCCCGAATGACCTTTAAGCATATGACAGTTTTAGAGATTTGGTACTCTCCATGTATTACATCCACTCCTAGGAGCATTTTGAATCGATTGAACACACCAGTGCTATTGTCGAAAAATACTAAAATCAGTTTCTGACCCATAAGTGAACTTAAGACCTCAATGAATGGCGGTTTTTATGAAAATATGTGACACTCCATGTGATGCATTTCACTTCTAGAAGCATATTGCATTCCAATTAACATGTCCAATGTTATGCGAAAAAGTATTAAACTAATTTGGAATGATCGGATAACTAGATGCAAATTAGTCCCACAAATTTACCCTCAGTGACTTGATGCTATTGAATAAATTTATCAGGACTGGTGAGGTTCATTCACAAAATTCGTCAAAATCCCTAAAAGTGAGAAAATAATTGCATTAATTATTCTAATAGCTAACGAATATTGTAATTGAACACACATAATGACCTTAAGTGATTTAAACGCAATTAAATAAATTTATCGGGACTGGTAGAAGGTCCTCTTCCCAAGTTTCGTGCGAATCCAACAAAGTTTATAAATTTGCTAATGCTAATTGGGCCAAATATTATGCAAATTAGTCATGCAGATGACCTCAGTGACCTCGCCACATAGGAAATTTCATCGGCACTAATAGTTGACCCTATTCACCAGTTTCTGAAAATCCAATGGAAGTTTGAATATCACATAATTATGCTAATTAGGCTATGGCCAACGAAATGAAAACTTGACTCGAATGACCTGGAAATTTTGTAGCCATGTTTTTTTGCTCCAACAACTACCGCCAACCACCCACAGTTCGTGTAAATCGCACAAATTTAAAAATTTGCGGAAAACCTGCCAAAATAGAGGGCAGCAAATATACGATTCAGCACATTTTCGAACTTTCCGAGATTTTACTCATACGGACTTGTGTAACGTTTGTTCCCCAATTCGGATAAACGCTGGTAAAGAATGAGAGCACAACGCCTAAAGTTTCCCGTGGCGGCGGAGACGGCGGGCACACGGTCAAAACCAATCATATCCCTGAAACACTTAACAGGTTGCGGGGATATAATTAAAAATGTCAGTGTAACCCCTCATGCTGAGTCCTGCCTCTAAACATCAGTAGTGGCACATCAAAGCAAAAGCCAGACATTTTGTGATGGCTGTTTTTGATTTCCTGCCAGAGTCAAGGAATCATGCATGTCATTCAAACGTACCAATTTTGCATATTTTATGCGAAGTTGCTTGGATTTCATGGAACCTGGTGGTATTGTTACCTTGAGTTCCAACATTTATCATGGATTTAGGTCACTGGAGGTCATTAACATGTTAATTTGCAAATTTTTGCATAATTTTAAAGTTTGCTGTATTCGTGAAAATTTGGTAAATTGCCTAAATTTGCATAATTGAGGCAATTTTAGTCAACATTCCACAAAACTTTTACTCGTTTAGTAGACATTGTCAACTAATCAGTCCTTCAATTGAATAGTTCACTGATTAGTAGGCTGTTTCTGTAAATGCTAATACCGAAATCTTTAAGCGACACATGGAATGCCTTGTAATGTTTGCATGGTGACTAATTAGAAGTAAACAGATCGCGCAACCAGGCAGACACTGGGGGCGATTGCCTGTCTATTCAGAGAGGGATTCATGACCCAGGGAAGTGGGAAGTTGGTCCAACAACAACACCATGCTCTGAAATATGCAATGGTAAAATCCGCCAGGAAATAGAAATGCAAAATTCGAATGGCTGCGGGTGTGGTCGTATGGGCGAAAAAAAATTGGTCTCAAAAATGATGCCATCTTCAAAATGGCGGAAACAGGCGAAAAAAACTCAGCTTCGCCAAAAAAATCAAATGGCCGCCGTCAGAGCGGTCGGGGCGACGCCCATTGTTTAACCCCATTCAAAACTTTCATTACGCGATCATGTGTTCAAAGTTAAAAAAAAAAACAATGTCAAAGCTGAGAAAAACTTATTTTCGCAAAAATTCAAAATGGCTGCTGGTGGGGTCGTATGGGGGCGAAACAAAGTTGATCTCAAAATAATCGCAATGCTTCAAAACGCACAATCATCAAAAAAACTCAGTTTCGGCAAAAATCCAAAATTGCCATCGCCCCCGTCGGAGCGGTCGGGCAACGCCCACTTTTCGACCCATTCAAGATTTCCATTGGCCTATCATGTGTGCACGTTTCCTGTGGATCCACAAGTCACTAGGAGTTATTGTACAAACCACTAATCAATTCAGTTTTGTTGGAAGTCCAGATGCTGCCGCCAAGTGGTGCGACACGCCCACATTCGTACTCATCCGTGATTTTGTAAGGGCGAACTTGTGTGTGAAAATTTGTGTCAATCGGGCATTGCATTAGGGAGTTTTGCATTTAACCCAAAAATCTCCAGCGTCGCGGCGGAAAGAGAGGACGTGCCAAACCATGAAATCCCCAAAGTGGGGATATAATTATTCAGTTTACAGGATCGGAACGTCTTGAGAGAGCAAACTGAAAGCTATAGAGCGGCTGGGCACAAACAAGTAGCTTACGGTGCTCAGATATTGACCAAGCTGACGCAACAATGATTGCCAAAAGCTGGGTTGGCAATCACATACCAATGAGAAGTGAATTCAAGGGGGGGGTCTCTCATGAAATGGGGGAGGGGGGTCAAGCTATTTATTGCTCGCTGCCCTTGCCCACCTTCCCACCTTGTGTAAACACAACACCTGTAAATCTGCGCCCGGGCGCTCGGCTTCGTTGAACGGCAGCCTCACCCAGGCTTACCAATCACTCTCTGGGCTGCTGATCCTCCTTGCAGCGGCCTGTGACCTGCTGGTTGTAGGTTTTCGATACCTACCTTTCACCTGCTTTTCCTCTCCCCTATCCATGCTGTCAAGAGTAGGTAGAGTAACAACCTTTTTGGAAAAAACTGTGTGATACGTCTTCGTTCAACACTGGGCTGCCGCTGATGCCATGTATCTGACTCTCCTCTCTTGACATTGCCCAGTATGGTGGCATATGCAGGTAAAAAGTGGGCTGTGGGTACGGCTATGGGTGCAAACCAATCATGGTTACCACTATCTGACAGTAGGTAACCCTACTACAGCTGTGTATGGTGCCACTTCCATGACAATCATAGGAGATAACCATGTGGCTTTTGTCTTAACAGAGGGGGGGGGGGTTGTTATGTACAACGGAAGCCGAATTCTACGGTTCAACGTATTCCAAAGCTGGCTGCCAAAAATCGCGCAGGTTGCAAAATACGAGCATGCAACCCCTTCCTTTGCTTGGACTGCACTGGCTACCCATTGACCAGAGATCCATTTCAAGTTATTGTGGGCGTGCTTATCGATGTCTCCATGGGTCAGCGCCGCCATACTTATCATCCTAATGGAACCCCGACCCAACTTAATAAGGTTCAGAATAGGTCTGTACGTAGGCAATAACCCCATAGCAGCCTCCCCTCTGTCAGAAAAGCTTGGGTGTCATATTTGACAGTAACATGGAGAGGCTCAGCATGTTGACAAGGTTTACAAAATCGGCTATTTCTAATATATTCAATCTTCGGAAAATTAGGAAGCACATGTCTGCTGGAAAACCACCTAGTATTCTGGTCCATTCTTTTGTCCATGTCACGTGGACTATTGCAACAGTTTTGTTATTATGGTATACCCTCAGTCATTGCGTAATTTGAAAAAGTTGCAAAAGTGTGCTGACATCTGGTTGTGAAAATTGCTCATTGAATTTAAAAAAATATGACTTCATCTACGAGTATTCTGGTATACCTATGCATTCAGTATAGGTTTTAAAAGATACTATATTCTTTATACCAAGTGGTCTCCATGATATAGCTCGCCTATTCAGCTTCAGCTAATTTCAACTTCCATGAATCCCTCTTATGCTCTGAGATCTCAGTGATGGGTTAGATCCCTTGATCCCTAGAACTAGACTGAAAACATTTGGGGATCGGGCTTTCTGTTTTTGTGGTTTTGTTTTGGGGGGTTTTTTGTGGTTCCTACCCTTGGAATGCCTTGAGGAAGTGGGTCAGGAGCTCTTCCTCGATGCTCAGTTCGGTCCAGTCTCAAAACTCACTTCTTTCGGTCGCTTATGCGTAACTTTGTGCAGCGCCATTGAATACTTGAAGATTTTGGCGCTATATAAGTTATTGGATTATATTATTATTATTATTATTATTATTATAGGATATCCTGGGTCACAACCCACACTCAACTTGTCTAACCTCAGATTCTCTGCAGATGCTACTCGCCATGGAACACAATACACCAGAATTCTCGGATCAGTTGAGCGTCGTTCCGGCCTTCCGGTTGGCAATTCACAGACTCTGGCATTCGCGCCATCTGCAATCAGAGAGAAGCTGCCAACTTTGAAGGACATTTAGAAACATCTCAAGCGTTTTCATGTGCTTAACAGTGTTGTGTTGCGAGCTTCATAGCGCACGATCTCAGAGCAGCGCTTATAAACTCATATGAGTATGTATATTCAGTAACACTACAACCAGTGTACTGTCCATTGTGCATGGTGCTCATAGGTGATAAAATGGGGGAGGGGGAGGGGGGGTAGGGAGCAACAAACCATCCAGGGAACCCAGCACAGGAATTCAACGTTGTGCACCACTAGATAATCTGGAAGATGGAGTTTGTTTTGAGGTAACGTCATACCCGAAGACCCAAATCTGGAGCTGCTGTCATTGGGCGTGGTTGGTCTATAGGCATGGTTGGGGGACAGGCAACAGACCATGCAGGGCCCACACAAGAAAGAGGATCTCACAAGTCTGATGCATCATAACTCTCTTCGCTGGGGGGTTTCGCTCACAGTATCTGAGGAAGATTAAAGGCTGCCCTCACTCAATCTCCTCATCGCTCTCGTCGCTAATTACTTTGACCAATCGGACTGATGACAAAGGCTGATATCATTCCTCTGCTGAACCAGAAGAGGACTCTGCGAATGAAGGAGAGGAAAGTATAGGCCAACACAGGCTGAGCTGATGCTAAGCTATAAAGGACCTAGTAGACAAGGCAGTGCAGCATCCTGCATGAGATTGGAAGACATATAGTGATCCATTTTGCAAATTTACATATGCTAGAACTTCATTTGTGGCAATAAGGATTGGGCACCTGCTCGAGAGAAATGAGTATGCTTCACAGGAAAGTAGCAAACCTATCACTGTTTGATGAGCATTACCTGAATAACCCTACGTTGGGCGAAACCATCTGCCTCACAAATTCTCCTGTATTACTTTAGGCCCAAGTGAAAAAATAAACCAGTTTCTCGTCCCCGCCCGGAACGTGTCTCGCCAGGACCACCGAAATGTCCTATTCGTGTTCTTCTGATGAAACTATTGCATCAATTGATATGAAAAACCCACGAAACCAGTTGCTGTGCTGCCAACGGATTCTTGGGCACTCCCCCCTCTCCCACCAAAAAAGAGGGAAAAAGGCGTGTTTATGTAGGTGTGTCTCGCTTCTTGTTAGCAGGATTTTCTGTGAACGGTAAAGGGATTTTGAATGAAACTTTTGTATGTAATATCGGGTTTGGGTACTCTCAACAGTTTACATAGGACGGGGAGGTCACTGGAAGTCATTAAGTTGTCTATTTTGCATGATTTAGTGGCCATTTTCAAAGTCTCTGCGATTTTTTCATGAAGGTAAGGGGTATGGGTACATTTAGTCCCAATTTCTTTATCACACTTGAGTAATGGGGGGTTAGTCAGGTGTATAATTCGCGTTAATTTAGGCAAATGTTCAAGGTTCCGTTGGATTCCCATGAAAAAAATTAAGTGTGGTCCACCATTATTCCTGAATATTTAGAAATAGAAAATGGGCCAATGGAAGTTGGGGATGTGTGCTAATTGCTAATCTAGGCAATTTCAGTAACATTCCCACAAAACTATAGTATTCCTTCATAGACTGGTCAACAATCAGTTCTCATAAAAAAGCGAAATGGGCACTGGTACTAGAAAGCAACACATGGAAGTCTTGTAATTGGTTGTGGGCTGGTGACTGACTGATAGAAACTAGTGTCCTTTGGAATTTGGCATATTCTTCCAACCCATAGATGGTCTGCTCTTCAATCTGATAAGCCAGAATTCTGTGAGGAGTGCTCCCCCAATCAAAAAGTCCCCCCCCCACCCCCCCAAAACTGGTGTCACACGTTTGGTGGGTGTTTTCACAGTTATTGACTGGTAACCTCTGTTGAGGCAGTGAAACATTTTTTTTCTTTTTAATAGGGTTCAGTTATCCTTAGGCTCTCTGCATGATTTTTGTTAGGCTAGGAAGCTGGAAGCTCAATGTTTTCAATCAAGGTATGTTTCTATCACGAAAATGGTTTCAACCTGCCTCCCATGTATGCTGTTTCATTTACAGTTCAGTCAAGTTTTTGAGCATTTAGGAATGAATCAACTGATTTATCAGCTCCTGCCAAACTTTACAGCCTAATGGGGATTTCACCCTCAACAATCCCCTGAGCCAGAGTCTTACACAGAGTTTGGACTTCATAAAAAACAATGGATCTTTTAAGTTTTTGTAAAATTTGTGTTGATGGAGCTCGCCAAGAGAAAAAATATGGATTGATTAATGTATGGAATTATTTTTACTCTTCAAAATTTTTGTCATGTAAATGTCTCCTCTTGTGGGTTTGATGTAATGAACAGATGTCTTCACAAAGTGTCCCAACTGTTGATATTTAGTGTCTTTGCCATGGCCAGCTGAGATCTTTTATTTCAACTAATTCGTAATCAAATGTTGCTGGGAAACTGCTTTGTCAAATCCAAGTAGCTTGCGAAGAAGAACTCAAGGTTAGGTTGATTACTGCTTACCTCCTAACCTCCTGATTGCTGTATGTGCCCCGTCTGGATAGAGCTACTGCACCGCACCCTGCATATCTTCTCAGCTTGTTTGCTAAGTCCTTGGGTTAGGCTCATCTCTACTCAGTGTAGGTAATACTGTTGAACTGGTTGGTGTTCTTAAATTTGATTTGCTGGTTTTAACAGAATGAAGCATTTTGTTTGTATCATCAATTGTTTCTTTCCATTCCATTTTACTGATAATACAATGTGTAATTGCTGTAATTGGTAATTGGTCAATTTTGCATTTGTATATTTCATGTCAAAACATGATCATGGGAAAGACAAACAATCTTTGGGGCACAGAAATTCTGCTAGAGAACTAAGACAGGAACATCTACTTGTTATGTCAACGCTAGTGCTCCAAACTGCGGGTCGGAAGGTGTGTATTCCTTAAAACCTTGAAGCTGAACTCCGATTTGTGGAAAATCCATCCACATTTCAGATCCCTGACAGACGACTGACATACCCGTCATTCCATAAAGCTGCCTGAACCCCAGATACTGAACACCCAAACAACTGTCAGTGAAAAAACAAGAAAAAACAACATTTTCAATATAATAAACCCTATTCTGTTCCTCAAACCTACAACAACAACTGAAATCGGTTTGCTCAGGCGGGGTGAAGCTTCAGACTGTTGATCAGAAGATTGTGATCCCAGTTTTTTTCTAGTGTCCTTAAGCAGGACGCTTCACCTCCATGCCCCCTCCACCCAGTTTGCACAAATGGGTACCTGTGAGGAACTGAGTACAACCAGCGCTGTATGAGCTGGGTAATGTCTGTGGAGCGCTTTGAGCACCACTGGGTGGACAAGTACTATATAGTCCCGATATTAAGGCATCTCCACCGAGCAGAAGACATGGTCAGTACACACATAGGGGCCTCGAGCCTTTGGTACGCACTCACATCAGACAAACACAGGGGGAAAATCTAAGTAGAACAGAGTACACACTGGCCATACTTAGGTATGGGAGGCATGGAAAGTTATGGGCATGAGCTAAGCAGCAATAGCAATGGCAGGCGTCGGTTTTGTTGCAAGGAAAACTGGATACTGTCTGCCAAGATTATCACCTGGCAAAGGAAGAAAGAACTAGATAGATAGATGGTTGGATGGATGGTTACAATCTGTCCAAGGTATTGAATAAGTAGACTATTTCCTGTAAGGGTGAGAAACACGGAACAGTCAACAGTAACCTATTCGGTGGTCCAGATATGATTCGGAGAGGTTGTATACACATGTTCGCCAAACGTTCCACACAACATGTATAGAAGAGTTGTTACACCGTAGTCGTGTACGTAGAAAAGTTCCTTCACTTTTTACGTGCAGTTAGATATTGTGGCCAGAAATCCTTTTTGTCTCGCCTAACTTTGTTTCAAGGAGGAGAAATAGTGTCACTTTGTTTTTGTATGTGCGTCTGTCTGTCTGTCTGCTGTCTTCCGTCTTCTGTCCGTTATGTGCAGTTAGATATCTCATGAAACCGTGGTGGGAAGAATCATGCTGTGGGAAATTCTTGTGAGGTGCGCGGTTGAAGGAGTTGCCGATTTGTGCATCCACTTTTTCTCCCAAAAGCCCATTCTCATTTGCATAAATTTGCATATTTAATGAAAATTGGCCCCGAAGCTTGTGTTTACAAGATACTCTTGAATAGGTAGATAGTAATGCGTTGGTGATTGCCCTTTTCAGGGTATATTAACAACTATGAAGAGGGACACGCATCGATCAGAAAAAAAAAAATTTATGGCATGGGATATATGCTAAATAAGTAGTCTAATTGCCCATGGATTTATGAGATATTTTGAAGTTGTTGGATTTGACAAACTTGGTGGAGATGGTTTATCTATAGTCCAATGAATTTGCAGTATAGACGAGGGCCCCAGAGGTAATTTAATGTTTACTTAATCGGTCATTCAAGGTCACTTAGGGAGGTCAAAAACGTTTTCTGGACATAATCAGAGAATGAATATACTTGTGAAGGCGGAGGTTCACCATTGTGAATAATGTGGACCCATGCATGGTGTGACCTCTGAACTCAATTGGACTCTGTTCGGGTGGTCATGTGGTTTAAAGGTGAGTCTGAATAAAGAGGCGTATTCAAGGAAGTTACGATGCGAAGAAAATAGAAACTGGTTATTTTTGGATATGTGATAGACTTTGTGGATTCATGGAGGGAAACAACTAGCGCTTCGATCGGACGCATCTTTGGTAATTACAAGGGGTCAAAGTGAATTAATAGCTTTAGCACATAAAATTGGGCGGTCATTGGATGCCATAGCTTCTAGAGTGGATGTATCACATGGAGAGTAGTGTACAATTTCATAGAAAACCGCCATGTCATTGACCCCCTCGCCCACCCAAGTCATCCAAAGGTCACCTTAGGGTCAAAAACTGTTTTCTGGCCATAAGCGGAGGGAATTGATATCTGTGAAGGCTGGAAGGGTTTCACCTTGTGCTATAATGTTGACCTGCATGGTGTGACCTATGACCTCAATTGACCTCTGTAGGGTGGTCATGTGGTTAAAGGTTGACGTCTTGAAGGATGTGCTTATTTAAGAGTTACGGGCAAAGAAAATAGAACCTGGTATTTTGGGATATGTGATAGACATTGTGTGCTTCATGGAGGAAACAACTCCCGCTTCGATCGGACGCATACTTGCGTAAATACAAGGGGTCAAAGTTTAATTAATAGCTTTTTCGCAATAACATACGGGGTTGTCATTGGACTGCAATATGCGTCTAGGAGTGGATGCATTACACATGGAGAGTAACAAATTTTTATTAAAAACCGCCATGTCATTGAAGGTCATCAAAGGTCACGTAGGGGTCAAAATCGTTTTAGTTACTTTTTGGCAATAGCTATAGGGCATGTGCATCAGGGAAGTAAAATGCTCCTAGGAGTGGATGTATCACATGGAGAGTTACAATTTTCATAATAGCTGCCATGTCATTAAAGGTCATTTCAAGGGCACTTAGGGGTTCAAAAAACTGTTTTCGGGCCATAATCAGAGAATGAAAGATCGTGAAGGATGGAACGGTTAACCATTGTAATTATGGTGACAGAATGTGGTGTGACCTCTGACCTCAATTTGACACTGTTCGGGTGGTCATGTGTTTAACGGTTGAGTCTTGGAATAATTTTGCTTATTTAAGGAGGTTACGGGCAAAAAAAAATAGGAAATGGTTATTTTGGATATTGTGGTAGACCTTTGTGGTGCTGTCATGGAGGGAAACCAACTCCCGGATTCGATCGGACACTACTTGGTAGTTACAAGGGGTCAAAGTTGAATTTAATAGCTTTTTGCCAATAACATTGGGCGTTTCATTGGAATGCAATGCTTCTAGGAGTGGATGAATCACTTGGAGTGTAACAATTTTTATAAAAACCACATGTCATGAAGGTCATCAAAGGTCAAGTAGGGTCAAATCTGATTTTGTTCGCCGGACTTTGTCAAAAAGAGAGACATAGTGGTCACTTTGTCAGGTTACAAACGCAGCGCAAGCTCTGGTGTGTGAGAAGCGGTGGGGCGGGGGCGGTGGGGACACTGAGGTATACGAAAACCGTTATTAGTAAGAACCGTTTCACTATAAGCTGGGTCTACCTTTAGTCTCGGCCAAAATGTTAAAATTGAATCAGGTCACTAGGGGTAGCAGTGTGTATAAATTGCTTTATTCATGCCAAGGTTCAAGTTGGTGGAATCCAATGAATGTAAAGTGTGGGTTCACAATTGGTACTGAGATAACAGTGAACTGATAAGGGTCAACAGAAAACGATTATGCTATTGGCAGAATTTAGCAACCTTAGTCACATTCCACAAAACTGAATGGTAGAACTTGTCAAATAATCAGCCTTATGGAATTTGAAATTGGCACGAAGTAGGCTGTTTTTAAATGCTAATACCAGACTCTTAAAAGGATGTCATGGATCAAACCTTTTTTTCTCATATTTCTTGTTTCGGGTGGCCAGATTTGATAAGTTTCTTTGGTCTCCATTCACTTCGTGAGTTGTTATTTATACATTTATAAGGTCTCGTTATGTTTTGACAATATACATTGATGCTTTGTTCAACTGGAGTATGAAAAAAGAAAATTAATTGAATATTCTAAGTAAAGCAAATACCGATAACGTGAACTTTAGTTGAAATTCGTTATAGGCTCTTCACTTCCTTTACTAAAGATTAAACTATAGCCAACACATTAATACAAATAGTTCATTTGTTTACCACGAAAGTATGATTTTACTGTCAAATACGAAATTCAAATTGCGTTTTCTCCTATGGCCACTCTTGGACAGCTTCAAAACAAACTTTGCTCACGAGGTAGCCTACACCGCGGGGCAGCGTAATATTACCCTCAACACGTAGGGGTGTCGTCAAAATATGGCACAACTGCCTCCTTGAGTCACGTCCGGAGCTGGAGTATGTCAAAGTACCCTGGAGCTCCAAGTATTTTCGGCATCAGTCTTCAATGTAATTCAGTCTATTCTTTCAATGAATTTTCTGGCCGCTCTTCCAATTTCCCTCATAGTAGGGTGGTAGGCGTCACGGTCAGACCGAACGATTGTTCTTTTCAGCCAGGATTTCTCACACAAAACTCCACAACTGCCCCAACCAGTCAGCGCCCAAATGGGTCAAGGCCAGCTCGAGGAGCCTCGACCCCCAGGCAGTGTCTATCCAGGGAAATCCAACCGCACACACGCTCTTTTTGTTGAGTATACGAAAAACCTGCTTGGCTTCGTAAAGTTTCGCATCCCCTCTGTGCCATCGTGAAATTTATTGGAACGCCGAATCGTCGCTGCAAGCTCCCGTTAGGTAACCGGCGAGGTCAGCTGCCGAATCGAAGTCATCTGCGAAAATGAATTAATTAGGAGGCGTACTCTCTCGTACTCCCCTTTTGTTGCTCCGACACAATGGGAACGGTTTTTATATTTTATAAGAACTCGAAGACTTCCAAAATCTCGGTGATATACTCCTCAACAGCTATTCTCAAGCGCAAGGTAGAACTTATAACGTGAAATTGGTTTTATCCCTTTATTGTTATTTGTAAGCTGAGGATTGCCACGTTTTGCCCCACATTGTCCATGGGAAGATGCTGTGTGTGACGTGGTGACGAATCCTACCGGTCCCATGTGCATGTCACAATGACTGCTAACCCATGATGCAACGAGTTTCGTTTTTTGCTGCAAGAACTTCTTGTCACCCGAGGTTTTTTTCGCGGGGACATATTCGCGAAAGGCGCCACAACCGGCAGAAATGGAAAGGAATGGTACATGAATTGACTGAGCCAATCGGTCTGTCGCCCTCCCTACGTGCGGTGACTGGTATGCACTCTCCGTAGACCCATAGACCCCACACCTGATGTGGGGACCGCTATGTTAAAACCCGCTCCACCAGGATGAACGGACCTCGAGAAGACATCGGCGCCGCCGCGTGCCAGTGTGGCGTTTAGGTAGGCGGACCACACAGAAAGCGTCCTGTTCGAATGGGGACACCTGTTATACCAAGGGAGTACGCTGATTAAGGCGCAACTTCACATTACGCAAAAAGGTGATTGTGAGTTATGTACATCAATCTTGTTTCCGAGTGGTTTGTGCTCTCGGGGAACTGTGAGGCCCCGGAGTATACCCAACCTCAGTGAGGGGCCATTCCTGTACATGTTGCCAAGTTCTCTGTTTTCCGGGGGAATTTTCCACGCACCGAAATATGGGAATCACAACTCGGACAACTTATTTTTACACCCACGCTGGAACCTACCAGAGAAGTGTGTGAAGATGTCAGATGTAAAGGTAAAGCAGGTGTCCGACTACAGAAAAGAACAACGTTAATTTACTCGACTTAACAATAGCAATGGCACCGGACCGATTGTCTACAGGGAAACGCTCTATAATAATAATAATAATATATTTTTTGCCGGTATTAGCGGTACAAAAATGTAGTAGACCTCGGTCAACAATATGCACAAAACAACTGCAAGTATAGGTCATCATCGTCCGTTAGTTAATACTGCGCAAGATTATGAAGTAAATTACCTGGGAAAAAGAGAGATAACTGTTTCTGCTGGCAAAAGTATATGATATGCGATGACAAAAAATGCGTTCAAGTCGCTACACAATCAAAGCGATCATTGTTCCAATCCGCAATAGAAATCGATGCAAATTTTCGTTAGTTCGCCTGGATCATCTTGCGAATTAGGCTATATTAGGCTAGTCTCGATCTCAATAAGGACGTATTTTAACCTTGGATTCTACTCTGCAGCTGTATGGTGCACACTGACTTACGTCTGCAGAGTTGCGCAAATCGACCAACACTGCACGATTGTTCTATCAAGTACCATTGGTTGTTTTGGCTGTCTGGGTTACATTGTGACGGTTGAACTCGCGATGTATGTTACGATGAATCCTGATGGCAGTAAACCAGCAGTGTCTGTATCGGAAGCACGGCTTTATCATATTGGCTGGATAGCTCTTCTACTGCAAGGAATGCAACATAGTGCAACTGGTGCAATAGCGCCCTCTTGAGCCCAGTAAGCAGCAGACATACCACCACACCAAACCTACGTACTAATAATATATTAACTTAATAATAATATATTAATTCATATAGCGCAACAATTTGCTAAAAGCAATTCTACGCGCTTAACAATATCCCAAAGGCAAAGCGGAAGAAATGAGTTTTAAGACTCCGCTTAAACGACATCCATGTCGGCGCTCCCCTGATGCTGTGGGGAGGGAAGTTCCAAAACCGCGGGGAAAACTGCTCTAACGAACGGATTCCCCAAAGGACCTGTATCTGGGGCAGTTAATCACGCACTAGAGAAGTGTAGTTGTCGTCAGAAGAACGAAGTGCACGGGCAGGACGGTAGGGATGAACCATTCATCCGTGAGGACGGTAGGATGTTTAATGTCGAGACATTTTATAGACGAGAAGGCAGATGCTTAAAACTTTAATTCTGAAAATGGGTAACCAGTGCAACGCAGCGAGATGAGAAGAAGCACTCAGGGGCGTCGCTTTTAGAGGGGGGGTTGTAGTAGGGGGTGTGACCCCCCCACATTAACCACAGGCAGTCGGCAAAAAATGATGCCCCAGTGGCAAAAATGAAGGAACATTGCACGTACAAAAGGGTTAACAAAAGAGATACAAAAACATTATGAAAGAAAAAAGGAAGAAACTTGTAAGTCAACTATTACCATCCCAAATATCTCTGGCTCAAAATTGCCTGGGTGGCCATCTCCAGCAATCTATGGTAGTATAGAACTAAACTTTTGTGCCCAAGTCGGCAAATTGAAGAAACAATGAAACATAGAAAGGAAATCCAACTTTTGTTGCCCATGTCGCAAATTGAAGAGAACAAATGAAAACGAGGGTTAATATGAAGGTTTTGAAAGAATGAGAAAAAAATAATTTGTACATTCCAACCTTACAAGTCTGAATATTGCTGGTCAAATGGCCTGGGGTGGCTTTCTCCGGCCAGCAATTTATAGTGGTTAGAACTAAACTTTAAATTCCTCCCAGTCGGCATATGGAAGTTTAAAAGGGCTAAAAGAAAGGAGCGAAGGGTTTACGAGAAGAGGAAATGTGAAAAACGTTTGCATTTCGACTCTCAGAAGATCTATGGCTGAAAATGGTCTGGGAGGCCATATCCGGTAATCTGGACCGAGTTAGAGAACGAAAAATTGTGGTGCCCCAGTCGGCAAAATGAAGGAACTGGTGGAATGAAATTTCCGACCAATAGAATGAAATTTCAATTGAATCATGGATCACACGTTCTTGATTGAAACGTTCAATCACTGAATCTCGGTGGAAAATCAACTGACGTCTCGTCCGTCTAGAGTGTATTCTTCAACTGAATTTTGGTCTAACCGACAATAAAAATTGTTGGGGACTGAAAATCAGCCGCCCTTTTAACAGTGAAAATTGGAAGGCCTGGTAAAAAAAGGTTAGAATGTTTGGCAATCTATGGCGGATAGAAATTCCACGTCAGTGCCATGCCGCTTAAAACCCTTGGGAAGGGCCATTTCCTGCCATCTGGGGGCTCACTAAAACCAAAAATTTTCTTGACAACGTCCGCGCCAACCAAAGTGGCGCTCCGCTCGGATAGCACACTATTCCCACCTATGAATGATATGCCACCCCCCAGTGGCCCCAGAATAAGAAGGACAACCTACTTTAGAGGCAAACCTGAGCCACTGTTAGGTACAGTGTGATCTGGCATAATGATGAAAAATTCTATAGCTCTGCCTCTGCGCCATGCGTGGTGGCACAGGACTCAGTAATAAAACAGCATGTTAGTGGTACGACACACTGTGGGGGACATTTTGTGGTGCTTTTCCTCTTAATATGAACAGCGGGTTGTTAGTCGGCAAAATCAGCATGGTAGTCGACAAAACTCAGCAGGTAGTCGGCAAAACTAGGGGGTACACCCCCCCCCCCAAAAAAAAAAAAAAAAGGAATGGTCTGGCGACGCGCCCCTGGAAGCCCTGTCACGCTTGTGCCCTTAGACTGGGTCTAGGCAGAGTTGGTTTCAACATTTGTAACCGGTGGATTTGTTTTTCATGGACAGTGCTCAAAAGTGAATTACAATAATCCAGGCGTGACAGTACAAGGGAGTTAACGACCATTTTACAAGCCGCCTACCATTGAAGGTAGCGTTCTGATGTTACCCAATACTGCGCAAAAATGGAAGTAGCAAGAACTTGATGTTACACGCGTGACATGAGTGTGAAATTTCTACAGGATCAAACAAACACCCCAATTCAGGCTATTCTAGCAGATAGATGGAGGTGTTGCTAACAGTAAATTGTGGCAGTATTTCAGGACATTTAAAGAAGTGCTGAGAGGCAGCAAGAGAAATTCGTTTTGCTGTTGTTGAATTTAGCTTATTTTCCAAGAGCCAATTGACTCACGATCTGAGAACAATGTTCAATAAGTGTTAGGGCGTTCTTGCTTCCGAGTTACGCTGGAATGAAACGTACAAAAAGTTGAATGTCATCAGCGCAGCAGTGGTATTTGACATTATTTGGCGAATCAGCGTAGGGGGTAGTGGCATATGAATAAATAATAGACCCTTCGAAAAGCGATTGCCGAAGCCAATAGAGTGCAGAGTGTTATGACCAAAAGTGTGATGTGATCTCCCCAACAATACGTCGTGATCAATTGTCTCGAACGCAGCCGACATGTCCAATTATAGAACAAGAGGACACCATCACCCTTGATCGATAGCATGGTCGATTTAAGATTTAACGTGAAGAAGGCAGTAGAGTTTCGTTGCTGTGGCCGCCTTTATATGCTGATTGATGAGGCCTCACACAAATATGATCATTTATGTAATCATTAAGTTGCTGAAAAATAATTCGCTCAAGCACTTTGCTAATGAAGGCATATTAGAGACCAGGTGTTATTGAAGGTTAACTTGTCAATAGACTGCAATATTTTTCCCGATAGCTCCAGCCTTGAGTGAAGGCCGAAAAACCATGGCACATTTAAGGAGAAAGGAACCCACTCCAGAGGTTAGTGAAACATCACTACCATTGTACGTAGAGGCCATAGAAGGGCAAAACCCGTCGTCCATTAGGAGCCAAAGAAGTAGCGACAGGGTCTATGGGACAGGACTTAGAGGGAGATTTCCTGATTACTGGTCACATCATCGCAGTAATAGTAGTGATTTGTCAACGCAGAGGCACAGGCGTGTAGAGTGCGTAGGTACCGGGAAGGCACTGCTCGATTATCCATTTCAGTAAGGATTCGTTCACTTTTTTAGGAAGAAATGTGCGAAGCTGGCTAGCCAAGTGATGATCATTGTCAGCAGTCGAATGTGTTCAACAGGGGTATTGTTTTTTTTTTTTTTTTTTTTCTTAACCCATTTAAAAACGACTATTAACATACAGTATTGACAGGAAAAAATCTTTTCTACATCTGGGTCATTGAAATTTACCCGCATTCTAATTTTATGAACTTCAAACGTCCAATTAATTAAGCCGTTTCCAGGCGGCGCACGCTCGTGCTGTTTGGAGATCCCTCCCTATATTTCGGCAATCAGTTAAGATATATATAAATCTCTGCCTACTGTAACTATAATCTAATTTATTAGTCCATAATCTTGATTGTGGGTTGGTGATTGAGTACGTATATGAAATACCACCCGAAACAATTCAAAAAAAACGCGGAACTTTAGTTACTAAAGACGAATAATAAAATTGGCGCAAAGAATCAATTATTAGCAGGCAGAGTAAACAGCTTTCCCAGTAGAACGGGGGGGTGGGGGGGATCAAGGTCAAACATCAGTGGAGATATTGGCGTTATCAGGAAAAGGTCTGGTGCCGAGACAGACATTGCGGCCTAACACCATCCCGCAAGCGAGTAGGCGTGGTAATGGGGACATTACTTGTTTGTACGGTCTGAGCTGCTCTTCATGGTGCAGTGAAGTGCTTGTCCTAGCGGTTAACTACAACAGAAATGTCGACTAGTCTTGACAAATGCTAATCTCGTCGTCTCATTTCGCTTTGCCATCAAGGGGGAAAAAATGGATAATCAAAATGAGACATGTGTAGGCGGGTGAACCGCCCCACGTGTATATCCCCGCTTTTTTGAGCCAATCATTGGAAGAGGATCTAACACCCATAACCTCCATTTGGACCAGGAAAGTAAGATCTTCATCCACCAAGTTTGTTGTAAAATCCATGGAAGTTACAAAAAGCCACATAAATGTATGCAAATTTGACCACGATGACCTTGAAATGACCTTTTAACTTTGCAGGAACAAATGTAGACCCATCCACCGAGTTTCGTTCAAATCTGAAAAAGTTTGGAAAATCGGCATAAATTCTGCAAATGTGACCTCCGATGACCTTGAAATGACCCTCACTTTTTCGGGATCAACTAAGTCCAATGCCCACCAAAGTTCGTCAAAATCCAAAATAACTTGAAAAATGTGCGTAACATATGCAAATTAGCGGCCCCAGCATTGCAGTGATGCCCGCTTGTCGGCGGGCGGGCTACACACCCAAAACATAATATCCCGGAACTTCCACGTGGTCGCGGGGATATAATAATGATTGAACACTCATTCGTTTATTTTTCCAATTGACGGCTAACGTCACTTGCAAAAAATGTTTAACGATCAATATAATAATGCTTCTCTGTGCTTCTATCCCCATTCTCTCCTTCATGCTTCTCTCATTTTTCTCATTCCCATCCTTCATTTCCCTTTTCTTCTCTTCTCGTTTTCGCGCTTGTGATTTTTTTAAGAGCAAAACTTCCCCCGCCCCCCTCCCCTTCCACCCACTGGCTCACCACTGCTGATCAAGATCAGAAAAGATGTAATAAATTATTGAGGGAAGTGACTGACGAAGTGTCATGTACGACGTAACGTCGCAGGCAACCTATTTGTATTTTTTACCGTCCTTTGGAAAAGCGGTCATGCAATTGGCCTCCGTACTCGGTGTTCATGTTTTACTATGGCCCAAACGGACTTCTAGAAGAAATGTCTAGTGAAACGTGTGGGGAGAATCTCCAGCATTTTTCCATTTCAGCAGGTGTGAGAAAATGTTTGTATCCCTACTTGGAGCTAGGCGAGAGTTGGGCACGGTGTTCAGTCCCACCTCACAAAGCAATTTTGCGTTTTAAAGTTAATGGATCCGCACAAGTTCGAATGGCGGCTATCCCCCAATGTGTTGTATAATGTTTATCGTCAACGGGGTTCTCGAGACGTCCCCGGAACACGAAACATTGCTTACAAGAATGTCCTTACTCGATGATAGGATTTATGAGGCGCGTTCATAGACCCTACCCATGACGTGTATGTCCACTGTTCGTAATGAGGGCGTATAACTGACCGCTAGCTCTGACACACTTTTCAAGCTCTAGGTGAGGCCGTTGACTTGGCATATTTGGAAGAGCGTACTACTGACTGGCCACTCTCAACCAAACCCGCAACTCGCTCATTCGTCCCTCCCTTCAGTTCGGTTCGCAGGAGAGTGTTTGTATAGGATAGAGTGCGCACGTCCAAATCAGCTAGCGGTGACTTGGGCATGCCGAAATGTGTTTGATCAGGGGGTACCCGAATTCCATCATTTTCCTGGTCGCTCCGCGTCACTCAGGTTGTCGCGGCCGCAGCAGGGTGGTCAATAAGGTGCAGCCGCAGCTCCGCAGGGACCTCCATGAGTTCGTTTACCTATACTTATATGCTCAGATAGTCTCGCTCCTGCTCCGCTGCTCGTATTGTGTGTAGAATAAGCGAACGTACTCCGGATCACACTTTCGCAGGACTTCATCACTGGTTACCGTTACTGCCGCAATTTGGTACAAGGTCCTTATCTTGGCTTTTCGCACTATCCACTCTGGTACTCCAGCATACCTGTGTAACATCCTGCTCCAACAAGTTAGGCGCAACCACACTATCTCATCATCCGCGACCTGCTAGAGATTCCACTTCCCAGAACGAAATCTTATGCTATTAGGATTTCTACATGCTGCATGGGCGGCCGTCTGTGGAATGCTCTCCCACTGGACTGCGTCACGTGAACAGTTTGCAGCTTTTCAAGCCCAATTCAAGACCACTATTGTTTTTCTCGTAATTATTGTTATTATTATTATTATTATTCTTATTATTATTATTATTATTAATTATTATTATATTATTATTATTATTATTATTTACCCGAGGCAAAACCTGGAAAGCTATATCGTGGAGAATTGTGCAACGACTGATACTGGAGAACTCGGCACGAAGAGGTTTGCCATTTGGTCTGATGATTCCTCCCATAGTTTTGGAGTCACATAACCAATTGAGTTAAAAGTCTAAAGACTTTGCCGACCGAATACCAGCAACATATAATAATAAGCAACTGGTACCCGGCAGGTAGACTCGCCCTGTGGAAGTAAGATGGTATTTATATGTCTTGGATCACGTCCAATTTCACCTAAGGTCACGGTTAAAAGTGAGAACCTTTTCAGCGAGGAAATGTAGAGGGTTCACACTTGACATGTGGGGTGTGCCACAGTGATTAGGTAAATCCTTAGATCAATCCTTTTCTTCTAGGGTCACATCCAGAGTCATCTAAGGTCAATACATCTGAAGGTCAGAGCAGGCGATGTCGTGAAACCTTATAGAATCGATAAAATATTTAAAGCAATGTAGATGATCATACTTGGCTTGTCGCCTAGTTTCAACAGTTTCCCAATGTTAACGCCTCGTAACATGACATTGGTTCAATTGCAAACAAGTGGAGGATTCACATTTGGTACCGGTGAATGTGGGCGGTCATATGGAAGTGTATGTCCTTATTTGTTCTAGAGTATGTCCAAAGTGACCGTGAGGAAGGCTAAAACTCATTTTTGTCTGGTGTGGTCTCGGAGTATAATCGTGGCCCTTACAACAAAAAAGAAATGCCAGGTCTATTAGAATTACGATTCGATTAAGATTTATAGCTGCCTAAAGGCAGCGCCTCCTCACCGACTAGAGATTATCCCCTGAACATTGGAACACTGATGACACATTGCCTGCACCACCCCGAGAGGAACGTTCGCTCACGCCAATTACTAAACCATGGCAGTCAACGAGCAGCGAACTACTTCTCTTACCTCGCAGGTACCGCTTTACACGTGGGTAGCGTGGAGGTTCGAGGAGACATGCCTTGTATAAAACACTATTGGGAAAGAGTCCTCGTTGCTCTCAAGGGTTTCGAATTCGCAATCTAGTGATCCTAACTCCGGAGCTATCCCGGACATGAGCTCTTCCGCCTCCACAGCTAATCCGCCTCACAGCCCGTTGCTGTTAATAAAAATTAGTAAATCCGTTCCGGTTGGGGTATGCATACAGGCCTAATACCTGGTAGTATTGAAATCAGTCTCTCTTAGAACAATCAAAGGTGTTGACGACCTATGTGGAGGTGAAAATGAGGACACGTACAGTAATACGATTGGTAACGAGTTTTTATCAGGACGGAGTTACCAGGATCATAGGAGTTGAAAGGGTACCGGTACGTACTGTTTTATGATGTTGGGTTACGCGAAGGCATTTTGAGAAGACGACATTTGGTGAAACCATGAATACAAGTTTTTTTTTCGACTGGAGGCATCGGCACGCCCCCCATATATATGTCAGTGGCGTAAGCCAGAATTTTTTATGTAGGGGGCCAATGGGGTTGGCCGGGGTCTGAGAGTGGGGGGCAAGGCATATTGGAGTCAATATGTTTGACCATCTGAGCGGAGCGCCCACCATAGTTGCGGCGGAGCGTACCAGGAATTTTTGGTGCTGAGTGACCCTGCCCTTGTCCTGAGTGATGGCGGAAAACAGCATTTCTCGTATATTTTGTTGGAGAAACACAACCAAAAATTCTGAAATGGAGTTTTCATTTTGGATTTTGGAGAACCAACTTAATTCACTTCAACACTTCACGTTAGTACTATTGGACAATTTTTCACGTGATGATCCGATATACTGTAATTTTTTGTGCCGTGATTGCAAAATGTTTCCTACTTCGCGTATGATCACTTGACCCTCTCCCTAGACGACTCCGCCATTTGTTCAGATTTTAGCAATGATTTCTACCAACATCATTATCCCATACCCTCCCGATATTTATACAGCGCATAAGCCAAACTCATGCTCTTTTACATATAAGGACCACAAACTTAGTGGACATAGAGTCCAAAGAAAAAAGTTTTCGAGCATTTCTAAATGACAGTAACTGAGGGAGAGAGTCGATAACAGTTAGTGGAAGGTTTGTTCCACAGCTGGGGGGCGACTGTAGGAACGATGATCTGCCAGCCCGCCTCTTGAGGAAAGTAGAGGAGTAGTGTTGGATCAGAAGCAGAGCGGAGTACTCGGTGCGGTGTGTAGGACCGGTAGCAGTTCTCATAGATAGTGTGGGGCCATGATATGCAGGCTTTTGTAGACGTACGTACCAATCGGAAAGCGATCCTCATCTCACGGGACAGCCAATGCAGGTCCAGGAGGATAGGAGTGAGTGTCATTGCGTGGGACACGTGCGATGAGACGGGCCGCGTTGTTCGCACACGTTGGAGTCGTTGCAGACTGGGTGCCGGTAAAGCCTGAGAAGCAAAGCACAACTGCAGTCCAGTCGAGAAACGACAAGGATTGTACTGCAGTTCCGACAGTTCAGGTGTGAGGTACGGCTTTTGTGTTATCAGGCTGCACCTGCGCAGATGGGTTTGCAGGAATTTGATAATGCTGGTCACCTGTGATTCCATGGTGAGATGATCATCGAATTGTACACCCAACGTTCCGGACACATGAGATGAGTGTGCTTGTGGGTGCTTGTTTGTCTTCCCACAGACTTGAGTAGTAGTCCCATGCAATGTGGGCGTCGCTTTTTTGTGTGTTTTTGTTGTTTTTGGTGTGTGATTCAGTTTATTGTCTATGTGCATGAGAAAGTCAATTTGTCTGATCAGGTTAGGCTGTTGTTCTTGCCATCCATGCAACTGATGTTCGCTAATGAATCGCTGTATGGTTGTTGATTGCTGCGAGGCACACGAGGCGATCAAAATCCACGTCGGGGAAAAGCTGAAATAACTCGATACCGATTGTGTAGAGATGTTTGTGTCGGTTGAACATGTGCTCTATCGGTGGTGTAGATGGAAGAAAAGCACTGGATTATTTTACCATGTACTGAGCCTTGGGGGGGGTTTTACCCCATTGCGGATAGTGACAGTGGGAGTTCGTGTGCGCCACCGATACCAACGGACTGTGTCCGCCCAGACAGGTAGGATCTAAACAAAAGACAAAGCTGTGTACCGGTTAATATCAACTCGTTCTCAAGAGTGTAGTAGCAGAATACTGTGCTGTACCGTATAAAAGCTGCGCTAAGATCGAGACAGTGCACGAAGCACAGCCCTGTTGTGGTCAAGATTGGCAGGCGAGGTCGCTCTGGAGATGGCAGGCGAGGTCGCTCTAAAATACTTTATACATGCATGATGAGTTAAAAGAACAATGTGTGGGAGAATTGAGGGTCATCTGAGGTCACCAGAGGTCTACCCACTTTGCACACAACGAGTACAGATCAATTGCTCAGACAGGCTGAATGCTTGCTTACGGGGGTACACGAACTATATTGCTTGCGGTGTGCGGAAATATGGGTCATTTTGAGAATAAGCAGATTGTGAAAAGTATTCCTCGCCAACATCGGATGAGCCCAGAGCTTGCCCGAAACGCACTGATCAAGATGAAACCTTTCCTATTGAGTGGACAGGAACTTTGTTTGTAGAATGGAGGGCCAATTTTTTTTTTGAGAGGAGATTATGAAAAAGTTATATTTTGTCATTTTGGTGTGGTGGTTAATAAATACAATAACACGATCCCACAACATGCCATGTACAGTTATATCTCAGTAAAGGAAAAAAGTGACCGTGGCACCTCATAGCACTACTTTGACCAGGCCGTGGATACAGATTTCCCCAAGGGAGGTGGGGGTGGGGGCGAATTCGTGCTGTGAATCGAGAATCAAGTTACAGACCAGGTCCCTGGAAGGGGGGGGGGGTGCTAGGGGTGCTGACAGCACCCCCAGCAGATTTTGACGGGGTGCGGAGCACAAATGACCGACTCAAGGTTATTGTGTCCGCACCCCCCGTCGTTTTTGAGCTTGAAGCTAGGCTGTCATTCGTCACTATTTGCACGAATTTGGTATCCCGGTTTTCGAATACAGATGCGGCCGTAAGTGTTATTAGTGTAACTTGAGGCAACTGAATGGAAGATATCCTATATGACCCCAAATTCACTGATTATTTTGATGATGATCTTGATAGTATTGAAAAAGATCTCTGAAGTTTCCTTATAATTGTTTTAGAAAATCCTCAAGGCACCCCACTAACAACTTGCTCAAATACAGGAAAGTGGAATTTTTCAAGAATTTTCATGGTATATAAAAATGTACGTATTTGTATGTTGGCTCGCAGGCAACCTAGCGTCAACATTCACATTGGAGAGGGGTTTGCCGATGGCCAGGTTCCCCCGACCGGTAGGGGCAGGTTGCCAGTGTAAAGTTTCTTGTACGAATCTCAGCATTGTTTTATCGCCGTATTGGCTTGTTAAATATTGTGTAATGGATGCGTGAACATGTTAGGTCATAAGCAACCGGGCCTTTTCAGGTGGTCGTGAGGGGGCCCGATTTGTTTTAAATTCCTTCGCTCGAGTCGCGACAAGCGATGACATCTCCTCAGTGATTGCATTCTGCCATAAGTCGCGGGACATGTGCCGCGCCCTGCAATTGGGGGGGGGGGGGGGGTTGTGTAAGACTATTTTCTTTACGGTCGCGTCAACTGTGGTGGCGCGAATTTGGACGCGAATTGTAATGAGATAAACATGATCAGTCCTTCAAGAGTGGTCTTGAGATCTTAACATTCAGAAATTTATTGTCAATTTTGGGGGTCCGCAATGCCATACAGCGCGGGAATTACCGTTTCCTGCAATTTGGGGATTCATAAGTGCTCCAAAATGTCCTTGTACCTAATACGAGACCACTGATGCTTGCCCAAATTGTAAGGATATAATAAACATCAATTAGTTCCTTCAAGAACGTTTATTGAAAGTACAAATTTCTGAAAATTTTGCCAATTTTTCGAGACGTTGCTCACTGCCATAAGGCCCGGGAAGTCCGTTCCCGGCAATCTAGGGGGTCTATTAAACGAAACCTTCACTTGTACCCTACGGTCCCACGAGGTGGCGGCGGCACGCATTGTAAGGAATACCCTCGATCCGTTCATTCAAGAACTAGATTTTTGCCGAGATGTGTGTGTACAGAGGAAAATTAATAACAATCGTGATCACATAACCCCCCAAGAGGAACTTAACACGCTAGTAAGCTTGCAAACTAAATGGCACAGATGAGCTTCAATGCTAGAAAGTGGTCGGTTATGCGTCTTTACCCATTGCTAGAATGCCAAGATTTGGCCTATAAGCTACAGACGTCCTTCTGCAAGAGACTAAGAGCCACTCCTAATTGGGTTTACAACTGATAGTAATCTTTCTTGGAATATCATGTAAACCAATCGCTTGCCACGGCGAATCACACTCTTGCTTTTGTTATGAGGAATCTCCAGCATTGCAACAAGGCGTCAAGGAGTCCGCCTAAAAGACCCTTAGGCGAACCCCTATTGAAATCCCCGAGTTTGTGGGACACCTCATCTTGCTAACTTAATTAATACCTGATATGGTTCAACGTAGGGATGCTAGATTCATGCTTGGAGACGACTGCAAATCTAGGTCCCCCGGGGGGGCCGTTGCCACGATGAGAAGGAAGTTTGGATGGCAGCCTCTTGCCAATCCAGGCGTCGTGTTCGAGGGTCCCTGTACTATTTTTGTAAGGCAATCAATGGTCCCTTTTGATTCATTAGTGAGCATACGTCACACCAACACAGAGTCGTTTCAACACTAGCAGCAAATAAAGACTGCTATACATAGTTTTCTTCCTCCCGAGAACGTTTCAGAGATTGGAACAATTACCTGAAGCTTCGTACATCAACGATAGCGAAACGTTCCAAGCGGCAGTCAGAGTATCTCCAGACAATCATGATTAATTCGCTGTTTTTTTCACGCATACAACCATTCCTGACCCCGCTTTGGTGCCACCGGGCGTTTGGCAAGTATCCACCTCAAGATCAAGACCGTTTCTCGAGTATGAATTCGAAATTTATTGCAAATTTAGGGACATTGCTGTACTGCCATATACCGGTCCGGGGGAAGCGGTTTCCTTCAATTCTGGGGGGGGGGGGGGGGTTGTCTGTAATGGTAAGACTATTTTTTGTAGGTAGCGTCAACTGATGGTGGGCCGAATTGTAATGAATAAGCCTAGATCAGTTCCTTCAAGATTGGTTTCTTGAGAGATATACATTTCAGAAATTTATGTCATTTTGGGGATGTCCTCACTGCAATATACCAGCGCGGGGGGAATTCCGTTCCTGCAATCTTGGGGGATTAATAAGGCTCAAATTTCCTTGTACCTATGCGGAGTCCACTGATGCTTGCCCAAATTGTAATGAATAAACATTAATCAGTTCCTTCAGAAACGTTTCTGAAATACAAAAAATTTCTGAAAATTATGGCCAATTTTAGAGACGTTTGCTCCCTGCCATACAGTACGGGAATGGCCGTTTCCTGCCAATTGAGGGGTCTATTAAAACGAACTTTCCCTTGTACCCTACGCGTCCAACGATGGTGGCGGCTGGCCCGAATTGTCAGGAATTACACATCGATCAGTTCCTTCAAGAAAATGAAGATATTTGCCGATGACTGTGTGTTGTACAGAGAAAAGTCATAACAATAGTGATCACATAAACCTCCAGGAGGATCTTAACACGCTAGTAAGCTTGCAAAAATTAAATGGCGAGGTCTTCAATGCTAGAAAGGGTTTTGTTATTGCGTCTACCCCATTGCTAGAATGCCCAAGGTTTTTGGCTATAAGCTACAGGACTTCCCTCTGCAAGAGACTAAGAGCCACTCCTACTTGGTGTTACCCTGACTAGTAATCTTTCTTGGAATTATCATGTAAACCAATCGCTTGCAGCACGGCGAATCACACTCATGCTTTTGTTATGAGGAATCTCCAGCATTGCCCACAAGGCGTCAAGGAGTCCGCTAAAAGACCTTAGTGCGACCCCTACTTGACTATTCCCCGAGTTTGTGGACCCATCTTACTGATAACTAATTAATACCCTGAATCTGTTAACGTAGGGCTGCTAGAATCTGCTTGAACGACTTCAAATCTAGGTTCACCCGGGCCGTTTGCCAATATGATGAGGAGTTGGAATGGCAGCTCTTGCAACAGGCGGTCGGTGTCGAGGGCTTACTATTTTTTTAAGGCAATCAATAGTCAACCTTTTGATTCCCATTTAGTGCAAACATCACGTCACACCAACACAGAGCTCGTTCTTCAACAACTAGCAGCAAATAAAGACTGTTATAAGTTTTCCTTCTTCGAGAACGGTCAGAGATTGGAACATCTAACTGAAGCTTCGTGAACATCACCCACGATTAGCGAAAAGCTTCCAAGCGGCAGTCAGAGTCACCGCAGCCATCATGATTAAATTCTGTTTGTTTTCACGCCTGTACAACCTATTCCTGACCGATTGGTTCCACGGGGACGTGGCAAGATTCCCATCAAGATCAAGAAGTTTCTAGAGATATGAATTCTGAAATTGATGCAAATTTAGGGGACATTGCTTACTGCCTACGGTCGAGGAATGCGGTTTCCTTCAATCTGGGGGGGGGGGGGGGGGTGGGGGTTGTTAAATAAAAAAAAAAAAAAATCGTGTTACAATACGCGTAAACAACGACGGGCCACCGAATTGTACGGAATAAGCAGTGATCAGTTCCTTCAAGAATGTGTCTTGAAATAAAAATCGGGGAATTCATTGACAATTGTTGGGGTTTGTTGCAGCTTACTGCTGATGACCCCAGAAGTGCCGTATTTCGGCAATCTGGGGGGGTCTGTAAACATTCCCCTTGTGCGCTAACGCGCCAACCATGGTCGCGCTCCGCTTAGATTGGGGTTGCTACCCTCATAGGCCCTGCAATATTAAACACAGATCGCAGCCCCGATATTACCAACTGAAGGACAGTGAAAGTAATTATTATCAAGTTATGCTAAGAAATGCAGGACACTCCCTTCCCTTATACCCTCACTGACGGTGCCCATAATGGGACCCTGGTTACGTTTCCCCTTACACCAAAACTGGCCTTTTTACGGGCCCGCTGTTCCCTGTTTCTTTTGCTTTTTGCTCATGGTTCCCTAATTTGCCGTCGGCTGCTAATCATAAATTAAACGATCCAAGGTGAAGTTTTGATTGGGATCTACCGACACATCGCACGAACGAGGATACCGAGACATTAATTCCACACACGCATTCCTGCGGAACACCATGCATTGAATAATTCAAGTGAGAGAGGAGAACGCCGTAGACGTCCCTCTCTCTCGAGGTCGAATCGTGTACACGGAAGACGGTCAATTGTGCAATTTATGCAAACCGTAGTGGTGTGGTGATTGAGGTAGAATTAACAGAATTATGTACCGTACCGAAGGTAATCAGGTGTACTGTACGTCCTAATCGTAAAACGCTAAAAATTCGCTATGAAAGAACATACAAAAAAAAAGTCTAAAAAGTGCAAAATACAAAATCTGAAAACAGAAATGATGAAAATCTAGGTTTTCCTGTAGGGGGTAGGTGAGGTGTCTTTTGTCTAAAAGCTCAGCACCCCAGTATAAAAATCGTTCGCAGGGCCGTCGATCAGTTCCTTCAGACGTTTCTAGAATATGATTCTAATTTTATGTGCCAATTTTTAGCGTCTTACTGCATACGGTCCCGGCAATGCCCCGTTTTCCTTCAATCTGGGTGGGCCTGTGAAAACCAAAAAAAAAATTATTGTACCCTACGCGTCACAACCGACATCGCCCGAATTGTACGGATAAACCTTGATCAGTTCCTTCAAGATGTTTCTTGAAATAAAAAAATCGGGAATTTTAATTGACGATTTTAGGATTTGCTTTACTGCCATATGACCCCAGAAGTGCCGTTTCCTGCAATCTGGTGAGTCTGAAAACTAAAAAGTTTCCTTGTTCGCTGTTCATTCACTGTTCTTTTGCTTTGCTCACTGGTCGCCCTTGCCTCCTGCTGCTAATTAACAGATTAGGGTAACGTGACCGAAACCCCGCGGGTACATCAGGGTGTACTGTCTTCGCATCCCGCGATTCTGCTATTGGAAATAACTAAGAAAAGTAATAAAAAAAATTGCAAAAGGAAAATCTGAAAAATGAAAATGACGAAAATGTCGGTTTTTGTGGAGGGTAGGGTGAGGTGGTCCTTTGTCAGAGACTTCAGCACCCAGTAAAAAAGCGTTCGCAGGGGCCTGGTCCAGACAGACCAATCCCTATGTGCGCTCTCAACGCACCTCACTAGCACGTAGCGCGAAGTCCTCTCGGCGTGGATTTTGCAGGGCCCGCCCCAGGTACCCTGGGAAGCTGTCGGATTCTAGAAGCGCGCTAATGCAATCTGAGGCTCATTGGAATTTCCAATCGTGATTTTCGGTTTGGACAAAATTCCTAAAAAAAATTCCCCAAGACGACCATAAAATTCAGTGTCATCATAACATAACGTTGGGAATACTAAGGACCTAGGCAGGCGGGAACCACATGGGGAAGGAGGGGCGGCCGCCCCTATGGGTTTGGGGCCGAAAAATAAATCGACAGAATGATGGTTTAATTCAAACGTTTTCGTCGGGGGTGGAATGAAGTGTCAAAATACGTTACCGACTCAGGTTATTTTCTATTCGTCTCCATCGAGACTCAAATCGACACTCAAACTGTTCTGTAATATAGTGGTTCGCAAATGTACGATGTTTATGTTTTGAGAATACCTGTGGTCATTATGAGCCACCACCGTTTGTTTACTATGAGGTAATGACTCAATTTAACTTGCAAACTTCTGTCACGCCCTTCCGGCCCTTATTTTGTGACACGTGGCATCGTGATCATTGGCGCCAACAGGTTGGGGACGGGGGGACAATTTCCCCCACTTTCAAGTGGGGGGATTATCTAGCGTTTTGTTACCCCCCCCCCACTTTTTTCCTGGGGACCGTAAAAAATAATAAGGCACATGCCCGATTTTGTTACACTCTAAACTGATTCAATATCTGTCTAACCAAACAATAATCGCGTTGGAAATTGTCTTAAGTCCACTTTCCAGTTGGCGGATACGTCCCAGGTGAATATCTGGACCCGACGAGGGCCGAATTCGAAGGATTACCCATGTTCATACCGAGTTCCCGAATTTTTAAATCGAGTAGCCCTAGTGCAGCATAATTTTTCAAGTGTTCGCTCCGCGCGCAATGGCGTTTTTTCTTCCCGGCGTTGTAGGCTAAATATTGCGATGTATGCTTCGAATCATTTATTGTTCACTCGATTAAGTCAGAGCCTTGGGTGCAGACTGCCCCCCCCCCCCCCTTTTTTTGGAAATTTAAGGAAGGCAAAAGGCACATGAAAAAAAATGCTGATTGGTTGCAGACTTTTTCGATAAAAATTGGAAAACAAAATGGAAAACATGGAAATAATTTTTCGCGCCTCGCCCGCGCCGGTAGTTCCCAATGGACTGTCTTGTAAAATCCGGGTAAAAATTTTCTGCTCCAAACTTGGAATGCTCCCGTACGCTTTCGATCCCATCAGGGACCGTTCGGTAGACCCCTGGCTCCCACGCAACAAAGCCAGAGTCGAAACGGTAGATAAAATACCATGTGTATATTCGGTAAATCATCTTAGTATGCATAATCCAATTTTTTTTGTCTGTCTTTTACTCAAATCACACATTTAGATGGGTGCTATTATTGAGCTGGCAGTGCCGTTCCGTGATGGTCTTTTATATTACCTGTTTCTACTCTGGCCTCCGCTTAGAATGGTAATTGCAATCGACGTTGTCCCCCCCCCTGCCCCCCCCCCCCCCCCCCTTTTCCAAACTTCGACGCCCCTGTTGGCGTGATCACTTCTCGACCCATGCCGATTTTACGCATTAGATATCTTCGAATTTGCATTAGTAATTTAAGTTTTTGCAAAAGTAATCCTGCCTACCTGTACAAACGTAGGTACATTTTCATGAAATATGACTCCTGGAAGTTGTCATGCATTAAATTTTTCTCCAGCCATTATGGATTTTTGTCGACCTCGTGACGTTAGAAACATTAACAAAGGTGTATCAAATGTGGCACATTTTTGCATCTACGCAGTATTAATGACCAAAAATCGCAAAGGGTTGGGGGACACCCCTTAGACCCCTTCCCCATGGTCAGACATACATGCCAAATCTGCCCCCCCTCTTCTGTGCCCCCACCCCCCATCGTAAAACCCTGGTGGCCGCCCCTGGACCTAGGTCATGTCACGTCCTCGCTTTTATGATGTAGCATGGGCTACGTTTGTGCTACCATACCAACAGAACAGACCCATGTATGCCGTATTCACACATCATGGGCGCCCCAGCGCGAGGTCCTTCCGGCCTGGGTCCAGGTCCGCCTTAGGGCGTTAATCGAGAACCGAGTACAGACGGACCGATCCCTACGTGCGCGCAGCGCACCTCCTGGGCGCGAAGTCCCTCTCGGGCGTGGTCCAGGGCCCGCCATAGGGCCCTGGGAGCTGTCGGATCTAGATCTCGCCAGTGCAATCTAGGCTCAATTCGGGAAACATGATTGTGATTCGGTTGGACAAGATTCTAGAAAATTATCAGAAGATTCATATAAGTACAATTACGTATACAAGAATCCTCTAAAATGAATAACCCAATCATGTGACAATTTATGATCAGAGTCGACAGACCGACATTCACCGGAATTATTCACAAAATGGGGACTGTACACGTCACAAATGACATATTCCACGGAAAGGAGGGGGATGAAGCCGGGAACCCACCCCCCCCCCCCTCTCCCATTTTTGGGGATCCGTGCCTGTGCCCTCACTTGCGTGATGAAGCAGCTGGTTTATAGAATACTTGTTCCCTATGAGGAGTACATGGATCCATTTTGGCCTTTGTGGTCACTTGAGGTCAACAGAGCCAAATTTTGTGGACAGGATAAGCCCATAAGGGTCCGTCTGCTGAAATTTTTGGTGTGTCGCTTTTCTTATCGGAGTACAAGAAAGCTACAACAACATTATTTAAATTTATTAAGTTTTTTATGGCAAGACCCTGGTCATTTTTTTGTGGGAAAATGAATATTTTGAAACATTGATACCTTATCAAGGTCAGTGTTTTACACAATATAACTGGACCCCACTTGGATGGATGAAACTCATACTTTCAGGTGTTTCTCATAATGAGTACATGTCCCCATTGGTTTTGGGATCAAAGCAGTCAGAGAACATAGCCTTTGGCATTTCGATTGAGGTGAACCCTGGCAAGGTTTGCTATTAAAAGCTTGTGAAACCTGAATGTATATACTACTGTTTGTCGTGTCGTTTGAGACTGAGAAAAAGTGAATCCCGCTTGAATTGCGAGAAAATTTTACTAATTTTCACTGACTTGTTCAAATACAGTCACTTAATGACGAATTTTGGTCAATTGTTGGGGTTGAAACAAAGGTAACCCTGGTCAAAAAGTTGTTTTCCATCTCCCGTGCAGGGGGGGGGGGGGGAAGGGGGGGGCGTACACATGGGAGGCCTTGGCCCCAGGCCCCCCGTAGCTATGCCCACTGCATGGTGCCTGACGAAGGCGGTCTATAAATGCTCGCAGAAACGAACGTATACATGTTTATGTCAACTGTACCAAGTTGAGTGTTTTACGATGCAATTCCACCGTCGCCGAACCTACGGCAAGCTCGTGGAATTATCCCGCGAATGCCTGGCGTAGCTTCGGAAATGCATCCACGATTATCAATGATGGTTCACCGAACAGTGATAGCTCGAGTGGTTCGGCGACTATATTCAATCGGCAAATGTTCGGGGAAGCTTCTGGGAAACGAGTGTTTTTGGGATGAAACCCCGAATATTCGTCCGGAATAAAACTTCGCGAATGTTTCCGTTGATATTACAATACTAGCATTATATCTTCCCTAATGCCTTCCGATGCACTGGCTTCCTCGAATCTTCGGTGAACCCATCTCCGATAACTCTCGATGCCTCCCGTGTGGCCCCTCCGTTGTTCACCATTTCCATTGGGAGCACATCGCCAATGCGAGGATGCTCGCTAGTATCCGAGAATTAGCATCATTGTACCTCATCATTTCAAGGCATGGGTAGGTCACCACAGCCCCGATTTTCGCGGATATCTGACGAAAAATTAGAAGGTTGAAAAAAGCGGTCGAGCTATAAGCACATTTACAGCGATGTCACGGGTCTCAGGTAAGGTGGAACTGCCCTGATCGTATTATCTCCTCCGGGTGAGATACGGAAGTGAATAGTACTAGAATTACGCCCATGCGCGCTATAGTTCACTGGGAATATTTGGTCGTCGGTAAAAACCACGATGAATAGTCGTATTGCGTTATAGGCTTTGGTTTCCAATAACTCAGATGGTTCCTGGCCTCATGTTATTTCTTCCACTTAACATTTTTGTTTCTTATCCATGATATGAGAACGTTGAGAGTGCTCCAGGTGGGAGAGAACTAAATGGAAGGAAAGCGAAGTATGCTAAGCCCCAATCAGCTCAAACCGCTCTTGGGAGGAGTCGTATCGCTCCGAAGCAAGCTCTTCTAAGCAATGCGGGCTTCAACGTGCTAAGGAGTTAAAAGCACTAAAGGGCGCTCGCAGAATAGCAACAAGAGGGAACGGCAACCAATAACCTTCCACATGACGGGACTAGTTGATTCGGCCGGGGCAACGCATTTATGGCCAGTGCACTGTGCCCTAGCTATGCACTTAGTTGTCCGGTTCCGGGTCGTTTCCGGGAGAGACGCGTCGGTCTTTTAAGAGCTAGACAAACTGAACGATAACAAATGAGCCTTACACAGCGCCTTCCAGAGAGCAAGCTCCATTAGGATTTCTCGACCACTACCGGCTACCGTTTAACGTGGAGAATGTCTGGATGCCCGCGGATCATCACACGATCGGCTGATTGAAATTTTGCAGGAAAAGCAAGTTGTGCAATATTACAGCGTGAACGCTCTAACGACTGTGTTGGATACTATTCCGCCAGACCGCTGAACTTTTAGAAAAAACCCCCCCCCTGATTAGGGCCTACTGGTGCTATGGCTGTGTTGGAAAACGATCATCTGAACTCATCATGTCTGTATAAATGTCACTTAGGGTCCTTTTAGGTATAAATCCTATGTAATTGAGAACTGTCGGACACCATACTGTTCAGAATCAATCACCCTCCCAGATCCGCGACTCCAACCCAACAAATGGAGTAGCTTGGGGGAATCCCCCAACCCCGGTACCCCGATGTAATCGATGGGGGCCCTTTTGACAACCATACTATTGGGGGATGATATTGGCCATGGAAGATACGGATTCCGAATCATATTTCCTCCCGGATTTGCGACTCCAACTGAGTTGGGGCGCGGGAGGAAATGTTTCCCACGCGGAACCCATGGGCCTCAACGATTTAACATCAAGTTTTTGGTTTTTTCATCCGGATTGATCGTCTCGTGCATGCCTTTGTTTCTCCCACCTTGATTACTGCAATAGCTTGTATATCAACTTACCGGCAACCCCACTCGCTCCTCTTCAAAGAATACAACATTCTGTTCTGCCGCCGACTGATTTCACGCACCAAGAAACAGATCATATCACCCCACCCCTGTCCTCCGATCCTTGCACTGGCTTCCAAGTTCCCTAGCGTGTCGAATTCAACATTCTTATTCTTGCCTATAACAGCTAAACAATCGTACATCACCACATTAACATATCCCGACCTTCTGCCACTCGATAATACTCTACGTCGTCACGACTCCACTGCGTTCTGCTCCTCTCCCATGTGGATCTTTCAATCACCCTGGACCCGTCCCCCGTACCCGCTTTGGCAAAAGGGCATTCTCTGTAGCGGCTCCAACCCTGTGGAACATTATCATCCCCGTCAGCATACGTGAAGCTCCGTACACTGCAAGTTTTTAAGCAGAGTGAAGACCTCTATCGTTTCGTTATAATTTCTCTCCTGTAAAGCGCTTAGAAACGCTTGTATTAAGCGCTATAAAAATGCACTTTATATATTATTATTATTATTATATTATTATATTATTATTATTGTAGCAGCAGAGGATTCAACGAAAAAACGGATTGTACCCTATCCTCACACGCGTTGTTTCTAGCCCTGTACAGGTGAACAGACGTCATTCGATGCAAAATATCACATTGTTTTCAGCTTTCAACTGACAGTTAATCCTTCTTTATGTGTGCACACTAAATTGCCACACGGAGAAACCAGTGCAAATATCCCCAACCACCGAAACCAAACTTTATCCATACTGGGACGGAAGAGAGCAACACTCAAATCTGTCAAAAGGGGGTGGAAACATATGCTAACCCAAGACTGTAATATAAGTGGAGAGGGAGCTTACAACTGACAGAGTACAATCCACCAATATTGTCAGAGAGTCACAATAAATGTGAACTAGCGCAACCAGTGCAATATTCACACCAACCTATGCACACCGGAGGCGGACAGAGAGCAACATTCAATCTGTTCAAAAGGAGGTTTGAAAATCGCCCTCCCAAAACCTGTTAATAGCGGTAAGGAGCTCAAACCTGACAGTAAAATCCTCCAGTATTGTGTCAGGATGTCACATTGAATTTGAACAGAGGGGAACCAGTGCAAATATCCACACCAAAACAGCCTATTACTATGTATACGAGGGCGGAAAGAGAGCAACGTCAAAGGAAGGTTTGGAAATCTGTCACCCAAAGTCGGTAGAAAGAGTGTAAAAGCCCAGGGGGAATAATCGGTCAATTATTTGTGATTTCTAAGAATAAATGAGTCTCCGAATCTCGTCGCCCCACGTGGAATATGATGATCAATTACCGCTAGACTTCTGTACGTTCGAATGGACCCTTACTATAGTAGTTGCTTGATGCATGAAAAAATACTGTACAGGGCTGCTGGACCAGAAGGAGGCCACTGTGGTTCATATATTCTGTTCCTATGGCTGTACCTGTGCGGAAGTCGCCTAGGCTGGGAAGGTTCTCAGTGCGAATGCCTTCAGATAAGTATTCTTTGCCTAGAATCTCCACGAAAAAATATGCACTAGCGTAGTTGCCTCAACAACGGGTTTGCTAAATGATTCATATTTGAAGGCTCTTCTTGGAATTTGAACATCGGTGAACCGGAGGAGCTGGTCAGGGAAAAGCGTTCTTCACTTCCTCGCGGCAGGTAGGGTTTATAAGATTCCGACACCACTAGTCTCAGGTACAAAATTAAAGCGGTTAACGGAACGGAGATGCACCCTTCAACGGGCATACACGATAGTAATTTTGTATCCACTTCCGTAGATATCAGAGGATCCGAAGTCGGCAGCTCTCGAGGATATTGGTATGGACTCTAGAGTATTCTACAGGAAGCATCTCAAGGCTTAGGGCAGTGGAACTGAACTAAACGGTGCGGTAAGAGGGTACTGGATATTCCGTCCAGACCCCCCAACAGATGTGGCATCAAAGATGCGGGGTTGTCTCCGGCAGTACGAGCTCCGGGACTTGAGATCGAAAGATTGCGAATGCAAAAATTCCCAGGTTCGCCCCAATACTGTTGGACAGAAAGAATGTCCATTGCTACTCATCATGTTAGGTCATGAACGTGCGAAACGTACGCCCCGGAGTGATTGCAGGAGGAACGTCTAAATGAGGTCATCATCTTATCCTTTCAGCGTGATTGGGGAATAAGCTTGGGGAAATTGTGATTCTTTTGGAATTAATCGAATATTCTGTACTTCTGATGAAAAACCACGAGACACATCATTCCAACTGAATTGCCTATCAGTTGTTGAAATTCTGTTATAGTACCCAGGGATTTCAAAACATATTGGGCGTCTTTCGCCATCACTGTTATATTCGAGAGTTGAAAACCTCCACCTCCAAGGGATGAAAAGGCAGGTATAATCAAATAAAGAATCCAATTGCCTTTCCCAGTACCTAATGTATTCCTCGTGAGCGGTTTTCCCGAAACAAGGTTCCTGTGGCATGACGGGTATGGGTATAAATGAAGCACATTCGTGAAGCAAGCGAGCGTTCCATACACTATACAGAACAGCCCATCTGAGATTTAACCTAGGCGTCTTGTGAGGCCCAACATGAGACCACAACGTCGGGTAGGTATCTCCTTTCCCAGATTCCGGAAACAGACGTCAATGAGCGTTTCAACCAAAAAAAAAAGAGTTCTACAAAGTAATCTGGAGATGTGAGGAGGGTCCCTAGCTGGCCGAAGATTCGAGCTGGAGAATAGCCCTTCGACGAAGACCCGAAGGAATCCGACTCTGCTATACTCTATTAAAAAATGCAAACGTCAGGTGTGCATCTTGTTTTCAATCTAATTAACTACAAAGAGAGGAATTTCAAACTGATTTTGATTAGTTGGGGACTTACACATGATGTTATGATAAAAAGGATGGAACCTCATAGTTCATAGATAATGCATTAGCCTCTTATTTCTTTAGCAATTTCTCTGGTGGAATGCAGCGCCAACGATAAAAAGGGTCAGTGACCATTCAACAGAAGCTGGTGAAAGTCAATTGGAAAGACTGCGCAACGTGTCCTGACTCGTTGAAAGTTGTATAGGCATACAGTGCTGAAGGCATGATACATCACTATTCCTGTCTTCGTTGCCAATCATGTATTAGCCTTATTCCACCATGACCCGAGCAGTAAATGTGTAACATGTACCGTCTCAGGTGGCTTAGATTAGTAGGTTCGAGGCACCCCCGACGGTGGTCATTCGGCAAGGCACTCTACTGTTAGTTCCCCCGGTACATTCGAACGTCGGTTGGGATTTCCGGTGAGGCGTGTCTTTTTTCCAATGTTCTACGGGTGGTGTTTGAAGCAGTCACTCATCAAATAGGGCGGGGAGCTCTATAAATTTGGGTATTGTCCGTTAAGACTCGAGCCAAGGACTCACGTAGCCACGGAACCGGATGTCCAATACACTAATAATTATAGGCCATGATTATGATATTATGATGATAATGAGGTAAAGGGCAATTGGGTGGATGGAGGACCGGGAAACAAAGAAACCAATTTCAGTATTAGTATACATTACTATTAAAGCTAAAAGCAATACTAAAGCAGGTCGTTTAGCATGCACGCACTGCATTTGCTCTTAGGGCAGATTAACAATTTAAACCGGCACATCCGATCAGTCCAAATAGGTACAAAAACAGGCCCGGAGTCGGGGTGGTTAGGGGAGGTAGGGTGAAGCTGACTCTTCCTCACGATGAGTTCTACGTCGTTGTATCCCACCAGGCAATGTCAAACAGTCGAATCCACCAAAGGCAGGTAAACTCGTAACTAGTGTAGCTCAGAGGCCGGCGTTGTATTCTTTTCGCCCCTGTCCCGTATCCTGAGAACGGAAAACCGGAAATGGGGGCTATAGGTACGTATTAGTCCAGCGCCATTCGGAGCCCCTTCATGATGTAAGGCAGGTGATAGATCGGAGAAGTACCGGCTGATCTCCTCCCAGGATCGTATCCGGCTGCGCTGAGCCATTCACGCGATCCTCGTTCTCGTTCCGTCCCCTAATACGTACGAAGAGAGAAGAAAATGAGGTGCCATGTTTTGGAGACTTGCGCCTTATGATCGTGGGAATTTGTTCGTAAAAACTGTTAGGTCATCAAACGTCTTTCACGGCCAATTATCGGATGTTAATTAAATCCTAATTGTTATTCCAGCGATTTTTATGGAGCAATCAAACTAGTTGTTCAACTCATACCTCCCTTACCCAGAGGACTAAGGGTTATTGACCATAAATTATTCAGGCCAGGGGATTTGGTACATAAGCTCCCTTAGACCTGTGACTACTCTCTTGAGGGGAAAGTCTGAAAAGTTCAAAACAGAGCAGCCAGCATATGTATACAAGTTGAAAGAAACTTAGGGGTGTTATTATCTTATTAGCTGAGGAACTTTAGAAACTGTATTGATTCCAGTTGTTTTCAATATTGTTGCGGTCAGGACATATCATGTGGTGTATATAGAGAAATGATGATAATGTGTCTCATCCTGTGAATATGAAAAATTGCGGATATTATGAGTAGGGAGTATAGTTTCAAGACTTTTACTGTAACTGAAAAATGTCCGTTGCATGCGAAATGTTTTGGCCCATAAAAACTTTGGTCTTGCTGAAACAAAGTACAGGAAGAGACTTAGTGATCACTTTGTAATGGTGTTGTGTTTTTTTGTTTTTATGTTGTATGTAGGGATTGTTAGATGTACGTATTGTATGTATGTATGTATGTAGTTAGGTATGTATGTATGTTATGTAAGTTATGGGTGTGTCCACTTGCTCGTTAGCCAGGATTTTCTCAAAACGGTGTGAGGGCGATTTTATTAATTGTGTAGGTAGTTGGGGTTGGGTGAACACATCTGATTAGATTTTTGGAACAAAAGTCACTAACTGAGAAGGGTAATTAGCCAATGTTTTGTAATTTATGGTTTAGGTCGTTAGCAAGATTACAGACGAACGTAGGTGCTTGGCACAAGGTACAGCATAGAGGTATATGACTGATCAGAGTTTCACAGAACAAATAGTCAAGTCGTCTAATTTAGTAGTTGCATGCTTTATGAGAAATTTTTACGTTTGTGGATATCACAAACTTGGTGAATATAGATTATCTTCAGTCCCGAAACTTAAAAAAAAATCGGGGTCACTGGAGGCATTCAATGTTCGTAATTTGCATAATTAAGCAAAAGCGGAGGTTGGTTGCCGACTTTCATGAAACCTGGTGGGTATAATTTCCTTAGTTCCGAAAAACGTTTCAATATGGATTCAGGTCACCGGAGGTCATCCAACCTTGTTCTAATTGCGTAATTGTAGCGCCCAATTCAAAAGTTTTGCCGATTTTCATGAAGCTTGATTAGTATGGTTTCTTTTAATCTCCAAACAATTTAACATAGAGTGGAGTCATGGGGGGGGGGGGGGGGTTATTCGATGTGTTTAAGTTGCTTCATTCGTGCAAATTATTGGTGGCTTCCATAATAAAAACATATTAAGGCAGCGGCCCTATGCTCCTGAGTTATTTCAAATTAGAAAAGGGGTCAGGGAAGTTCAAGGATGTGTGGCTTAATTTGCAAGTTTAGGCCAATTTTAGTCACATTTCCGATTAAAAACTAATAATCCTTTGGTAGACATGGTAATTAATCAGTCCTTATGAACTTGAAAAATTGGTACTGATAGGGAGCGTTTCTGTTTTCCATTAAATGCTAATACCAAAATATGAAGCCACGCATGGAATGCCTCGAACATTTTTTTGCATGCATAGTGAATGATAGAATCAATAAACCACTGATCGCGCAACAAGGGAGACACTTGGGACGATTCGCCTTGTGTCTTTTTAAAGTGGGTACTGTATTGTTGTTCTATTGTGGTATTGAAGTGTAACACCATGCATGAATGACAGCAGGTCTGTTATGGGTATCCATTGAAGTTCACGATCTTTCACCAACTTCGTGATTTTAGTGTCCTGATTGTCCTGAGCACAGTGGATCAGAGTAAAGGTCCAAAACGAAGATTTACCGGCTTGTCGCAATTTTGTTTATCACATCTTATGCCAGACAACCAAACATTTTTTTTAGACCCGATTATTTCAATTGCTTATGTTGAGGCCTCCTTCTCCGAGTCATTGGCTGGTACAATGTGCCTCGGACTATTGAGTATCACTTCTTTTACACACGTGCAGTTCCGCAATTGAATGATCCAATAATGGGGCTACTCAATAATTGCATTTGCCCAGTATGCTCCTGTTAGATTGGATTAGAGTAGTTCATTAACAGTAATTAACGTGATTTTATTCACCAGACAACAACATTTAGACTCGATTATTTCATTGCTTCTGTTGATGCTCCCTTCTCCGAGTCATTTTGCTGGTGCAATGTGCCGCGGACTATTGAGTATCATTCTTTTACCACACGTGTCAGTTCCGCCATGAATGATCCAATATGGACGCATATCAATCATGCATTTGCCCAGTATGCTCCATGTTTAGATTGGATAGAGTAGTCATTAACAGTAATTAACGCGATTCATTACTAATCCTTCGACTCAGTGCGACCCTGCAGCCATGCGACCTCTCTTGCCAGCTCGTTGCACTGGACTGTTCCATTACTACTATACGTATTTTTAAGAGCGGCACACGATCGATGTTGTTGATATCTGTGCTCATTCAGTTTACTAACAGCAGATGAGGTAAAATTACAGGCAATCGGAAACTCGTGGAGTTGTTAGGTATTGGTGGCAAACCATTTATTTGATATCCTCATCATAGGCAGTTGACGTTTCAATTGAGTTTTATCATACAAAAATATAGTGTTTTGTTACAATACTAACTTGAGCTTCTTAAAACGACAAATCCATACTTGTGAGACATAACTTGCCAAAAGAAAAATATCAACACAGGTACTGACACACACACTCACCGCGCGCCAACTGCACCCCCATAAGCAGCATGCACAGGCCACCCAACAAATACACACACTGTATGTACCAAGCCCCGGACATGTGTACTCAAGCCTCCTATACAAAACCGAAGTCAGTATGGAACAGTGTTGCTAATATTGTGACAGCGCCCTTCACTTGTAGTAGTGTTATAGTGACATGTGATTCGGGCGACATGGTTCGCATTTTCGTCAGAAGAAGATTGGAATATGTTCTGTTTGGACAGCCTCCTTTAATTCAAGCTTCACAATAATTAGCCCAAGTTCGCTCCGTGATGTCATATTTCAGCCTCGATAATGCTTTTGTCAGATGCAATCGATTCGTATTCTCGAATTAATCATGTGTTTCTGATGTGCTTCCGGACTAAGTGTATGATTTCCCGCGTTTTCTGAAACAGGGGTAAACACTCACGGAATATGTATTGCAGAGTCTTGCACTATGTTATACCATTTTTATATGAACAACGAACGGAGTTTGGGGGGTCTCTGGGTCGAAGAAATTCGCAGATAGAGAGTAAACAAAGAATGTGTTTTACAATGTTACACACAATAGGCGCCTCCTCCACGAGTTTGTGTTCTCTGACGGGCGTTTGGACAGGGCACACAATACGCGCTTGATGTCCTCTCCAGTAATATAATAGCTCCATGAGTATGTACATAGGCACGGTAATCCAACGCTAACGGTCCGATTCTGAGATGACAGTTGGTGTGTTAAAATGGCAGTACGCGCGGTTGCATTTATCTCCAGAAGCGTACCTGAAAATGTCCCCGAAAGAGTTAACAAAGACCGTAGTAATCAAACAATTAACGCCCGGAATGTAATCCCGCGTGTTCAGTCCGTGCCCAGGGAATTCTGCCTCAATTTAATTGGTCACCGATAGACGTCAGCACCAATAACGTTAGTTATGGTCAAAAACATAAAGGTGGTCGGTGTCAGTCCGGGCCCAGGGGACATTTTCAGATTGCTTAAATAATTGCCCGAGTGGACCGTTCCATGCCTAATCATAACTAGCTCCCTGGCTATGTAACCCATTTGAGCGCCATGCCGTCTGCGGATATCCACACACGCCCGCCCACCCTCCACCACTGCAGGGCCGGTAGCCCGTATCGTGCTATGCATCGACCAGCAACAGTGAACAAAATGACAAGAAGGTTACCGTTATTCACTGGCACAGCGCTATGAAATATAATTTTCGAATACCTGGGATTGAAGGTGTCCAGTATCATCCATGTGCGCCATTCCCACCAAACATAGTTTTCGAAAGGAGAACCGTTAGATATGATCAAGCTGGTTCACTTTCTGTCGGCGAGAAATACGAAAATACCATGGTATTCGTAATTCCCGTGCTGTTACAAACTTGAAATCATTTATTATGACACATCAATATTTTAGCCATTAAATGTTGGTTACAAATACCACCTGCATTTGTGTAACCCAGTCTGCGGTTAATATTTACCCACTTTTGTGTAATGGTTCATCCAGGCTGCGGTTAAAATAAAATGCCCAATTGGTGTTTGGTACCCATTCTTGCTGTCTAATAGTAAATACGATATTCAGCTTTTACCAAATAATAACAATCAATTGGACCGCATATACGGGACACGGCTTGCTACGGCAACTCGGCCTATACTTCTTATGGTATGCCGGTCCCGAGCTGATAGTAGATCGACCTACAAGACATTCAGGTGGCAGACCGGAACACCGGCACCTTTTCTGATCCGAGAATCATTCACCAAGTACACTTTAGCGGCATTCTGTTGTAGGACGGTAATAACAAGAGATGGGCAAACTGTAAATTGGCTATATACCCTTTCTTGTCTGCTCCGGTCCTCCGGCTATGGGAGGAGAAGACAGCAGGAACTATATTTGAAGTATTTGGTATGACCCCACGGGAGACGAACCTAGATCTCAAGGGTTAGTAAGCCGAAGTTTTCGAAGTTGGAGAGTTGGATGTTTGATACCCGGAGTGAGATTTGGGAGCGGGTTTGGGGGTGGGGGTGGGGATTGATTGGATCTGAGATTGATTGATGGATGAGAGTTTGGATACTACTTCCTGTTCCCCCGCCCTCCCGTCCCCCCCCTCTTCCTGCACCGTGTGATTGATGGGGCAAGTTTTTGGATTGATGATGAATTGAGTGGTTTGGATTTTGGAGGGATTTGATTTAGCCTCTGTTTGTTAGTGTGTCTTAACTTAGCAGACATGGTAGAAGATAATCCATGAGGGTGTTTGATCTGAGTCTCCCAGAATGCGCTAATAAATGCTAGAGAAAACCGTACGCAATTCCCTGTACCTCTGGTTGACAGAAGGTCCATTGGGTGGGGGTGGGGTGGAGGGTGGGGTGGGTCGCGCGGGGGCTAATATAACGTCAATAATCCCGGAGCTGATTCCCGAATTCCATGCACAGATGACGGAGAGCAGCTTACATGAAACCAGACATCAAGATTTTTATTTTCATCACATTATGAGAATATTGAACAGAAATGAGGTTTGAAAGATTCATGAGGATTTTACCGTTCAAAAATTGCATAGACAGCTGAGTAATTACTGTGTCAATGGCGCCTTCGGTATTTTTTATGTAGTAGGGTAGGCAAGCCCAAGGAAGAGAGATACACCCAGTATAAAGAGGTTCGAGAGGAGTCGATCACGAATGGAGAGTGGAGAAACCAACCGCACACAACCATGCCTGGGAAATGCAACGACAAGTGAGTGGTATTACGCTGATTACAGATATGCAAGAACAAGCAAATCTTATTGCGGGAATATCATTAAAAGTCAAGTTTACCTTACAAGATTCAACTGCTCATTGCTAGGATAGGGATTAGAGTCACTTCAGAGTCACGTTTCAACCTGGCGGGAATAGGCCTACCCGAAAATTCACGAATTGACCCAAACGTTGCACAGGGGTCAGTTTGGTCGAAAATTGGGCCATAGCCATAGCGGTAAATGGGCACTCCATATAACTGAGATATAATGTGTAACCAGGTTGTAAACGTTAATACCGTTACTGATCACAAGAAACGATCCTGTAGACTAGTATCATGTGGGGAAGATCGCAGGGAAAACGCACTTGAGAGCATTTGAATACCAACATTTCTTTAGAACGGCATCACCAACCCTATGTCTGCTTCGGCACTCCTGAATACGGCTCCTGAATGGCGACCGACTGAACCCCAATCTGATCCTCGCATTTCTTGGTTCCTTCAATGCGTAACGCATGCCGGCCCAAATTCTCTGGAGATAAAATAACTACAACCACTAATCACGCGGCCGTATGAATATGACGTGAGTGCCTCATGTGAAAAAATCAACATACACGCACATGGAAAGCCACGGCGGGAACACACTGCAAGGGAGACAGATGGTCTGAGAGATCCTTTGCGTTAAATAAAAGTATACTGAATGGAACAGCCAGGACGCCTCCTACAACGGGCTCTGGCTCTGGGGGATGGTAGCGAGAGTTGCTTGGAGTTCCGATGAGGCCCACCAGCATCAAGACTACCGCACAGGCCTGAACGACAACTCGACTGCCCACCTGGAGTTTATTGAATGGAACAACCGCTTTAGTGTTAAACTTCGGTATCTAGACAAGCTGGAGATGGAGTCTCTTTCAAATCGGTCTTGTAGACAAGTGCAGTATGTACTACAGTGAACAATGGTTCTTATGTCCTGCCATCCAGTTGAATTCCCATGACACGTGGTCCATAATATTATTGACTAACGATATACATATTACATCATGTGTCCGAAATGGCCTCCAGTTGGTTTTTATACATACTTCAAATTGATTTCCATGATATGTGTTTTGTCATTATAATGACAATTAGTCGGCAACATACTTTATGTATGCCTCACTATCGACCCAGTAAACTGAGCATTTCCCCATTATAACCGAGTTCAGCATGTGGGGTCACCTTTCACGCACGAGAACTGCTAGAGCTCAAGCTTCATCTCTCAAAAGCGCGTGAAACTGTTCATAAAAATGCCTTTCATATGTTCTGACTGAGTGCCAGCAGACTCCATAGTTCTTCTTTGAACACGCTGACTTTACCCCTCTCTAAAGCTAGGGACTTTTATACCGGTACTGCTGATATTACAGCGCGTGCCTACAGAACTAGTTTCTTTCCGTCCTCGGATCATTTAAACCACCTACGCAATCAATCGAAGTGCTTCTTCCCATACTGAAGTTGAGGCCCATCGCGTTGCATTCGTTGATCCAGTCTGAGGCATTAGACTTTTGGCGATTACCCCGAACATCTTCTTTACGAAGTTTTGGGCACTGTAAGCGTGTGGCATCTTTCTGCCTTTTCCGCCGTTACTGTGCAATCGGTTCGGATGTGACAAGGTGTACTACCCCCCTCCTCTGACGGAATCTACCAGTGATTCGGGGGACATTTATTGTGGATCTAGTGGTACAAAGCCGGGTTAGACGTTGGAAACTCTATACGGCCAAACATTGGCAGTAAACTCCACAAGGGCACGATTGAGTCAATCAGGGAAATGAAGTCACCCTGGCAAGCAGTGTTGGAGGACTCGATTCCGTGGTTATCGGAACGATTTTGAAAAGGACTCGGTCTCGGACTCGGGATCAATGACTGGGACTCGTCTCGAACTGGATGTGGGACTCGAGGACCGGTCCGATCCAGTTCAGCCGCTCAAAAAATCCTTGGCGAAAATCCTGAATATGAGGAGGAATAATGCCAAATTCTAACATGATTAATTGAAAAACACTTTATTTGTTGTGAAGGATTGTTTCATTGTTTCGTGGACATGTTATGAACTTTATGATAAGCGTCCAGCTCTTGGATAGGAATATGTGGAAATTTTCATATGAATTTTGCATTGGCTGAGTGTGCCAATATGATCATATTACAGTTTTCCGGGGATGCAAAACTGTAAAACTTGCTTTTTGAATTCAATACGAGGCCCATTTATTATTGCGAAATGCCAAGTTTTAATGAACTCTGGGACTCGACTCGGGACTCGACAGAAGGACTCGGACTTTGACTCGGATGTTAAGGACCGGTGCTGTACTGATGCTGATGCATGATTTCCCTTGGACTTTTGAGAATGACAAAAATAAAGCGCCCATTATTGGGAAGGAGCTTACTGAACCAGGGAACAGGCCACACTAATTTTCCAATTTTTGGCTCAAGGCCTACCTTCTATGTTTTTTCCATCCATATTTCATGATATCGGCCTCCGCTGATCTTGGAATCACGGAGCAGTCCATTTTGTTTCTGTTCACGTCAATGTGGAAAGGACCACGCAAATAAGCTTGAGGAGTTGTCCTGGGAGTATCCTGTTGGTGGACGGCATACTCTCTGTAAATACTGCACTCCGGCCGGACACAGCGTGTGGGGGGCCCGGGGTACGCGGTATGTGGGGGGCCCCATATACCTCTTACGGATACCGGGACACTCAATTAGCCTAATTTTTTCCCTCCGAAACGACATTTGTTTAAACAGACAGTTACTTATGCCGGTGTAAAAGAGAAGGCTCATTGTATATGGTGTGTGGGTTACATTCCCCTCCCTCTATTATTTGCATGAACAGCAATTATATTTTGAAACAGAACCACTTTTTTTGCGGAGGGGTCAGTATTTCTGTTATACAGCGTTAATGGAGGAGACCCCTTAAGTAACAAATAATAATTTTGTTTCAACTCATCTCAGTGCCAATAACCAAATAGAGGTTGAAAAACAATAAAAGCATGAATTTAATGAACTTGTTTTCGAGGTTTATTTTTTTTTTTTCTACTCATGCATCGACATTGCACGCAACCATATGGAGCGACCATAGACGGCGACTAGCCACTCATCAAACAGCAACTACGGGAAAATGAGGCAACTTTAGCCGTTAATATTAAGAGATCAAATCAATGACCACCGCAAACCTTCCATTCAGCCTGAGAGGAGTGGGAGACAATGCATCGACGGCAACATGCCGTATCTCATCGAATGCATGCCTGTATGCAACGGCGTGCCAGGTACCCTCACTTCATTTACTCCTAGCTGTGTCTCATCCCGGCGCATTACAACAATTAACAGGGGCGGCGATCTGTGTTAAATATTGGGGGACATATGAGGGTAGCACCATCTAAGCGGAGCGCCACCATAGGTTGGCGCGTAGCGTACACGGGGCATTTTCGTTTTACAGACCCCCCATATTGCAGGAAACGACATTTCCCGGACCGTATGGCAGTAAGCAACATCCCTAAAAATTGGCAATAAAATCCCGAATTTTTATTTCAAGAAACATTCTTGAAGGAATTGATCAATGTTTTATTTCCGTACAATTCGGGCCACCGTCGGTTGTTGACGCGTAGGGTACAGAAAAAAACTTGTTTTACAGACCCCCCATATTGCAGGAAACGACATTTCCCGGACCGTATGGCAGTAAGCACGTCCCTAAAATTGGCAACAAATTTCAGAATTCATATTTCTAGAACGTTCTTGAAGGAACTGATCGATGTGTATTCCTTACAATTCGGGCCGCCGCCACCACCAGTGGACGCGTAGGGTACAAGGGAAATTTTCGTTTTACAGACCCCCAGATTGCAGAAACGGCAATTCCCGCGCTGTATTGCATTGAGCAACGGCTCTAAAATTGGCAATAATTTTCAGAAATTTGTATTTCAGAAACGTTCTTGAAGGAACTAATCGATGTTTATTCCTTACAATTTGGCCAGCATCAATGTCTCGTATAGGTAAGGAAATTTTGAGCCTTGCGAATTCCCGATTGCCGGAAATGGTACTTCTCATGTCTTATGGCAGTAAGCAACATCCCAAATTGACATGAATTTCTGAAATGTATATCTCAAGAAACACTCTTGAAGGAACTGATCTACGTTTATTCATTACAATTCGCGCCACCATCAGTTGCGCGTACAGTACAAGCAAATAGTCCTTACAGCCCACACCCCCCCCCCCCCTCCAGATTGCAGGGAGCGGCACTTCCCGCGAACTATGGCAGTATGCAATCACTGAAATTGACAGGAAAATTTCCGAAAACTGATCGATGTTAATCCTTACATTCTTCATCGTGGTCCCATTCCTACCATATAGCCATGTGTCTTAGAGATATTCCAGTCGAGGACCCTTCCAATTGGGTTGGAGGCTGCCCGCAGATTGAAAATTTGCTTGAAAATCACTTTCATGGCAATGTGTGCATTTTTTTGGGCATTTAATTAAAAGGAATTGAGCCAGTCAGCAGACAATTTGGTCATTTTGCAGATTTGTTTTCCGCTCAAATTTCCGTCCAATTTTCTCATGTCTCAGAATTGTTTCGCCCGGCTTCGTGCCTGTATAGTTCCATACGTCAATCACGTAAACCTCCATACTAATGTCCCCTGCCCTGTTGTTTTCCGTTACATATAGCTTTCATCTTCTATTAAAACAGCACGTCAGGTTGGCAAAGTCCATCTGAACATAGTATCAGAGTATACTAAACTGTGTGCATGTTTCAGAAATGGCAGTTGGATCCGGCCTTGTTTAGTGGGGGAGGGGCGGGGTGCAACATGAATCAGTCCTAAACCAATTCTCCTCGTGGCCTACCTCTATGTTCACCACACTTGAAGATGACACTACGGACCAAAATCATATTTGCCAGCATCTACAATTTATTGTACACGTGGGGCCTACTGTATTATACATGTAACGAAATCATAGAATACAGCCGCGCAGCGCGATTTTTTTTTTGTTTTTTTTTTTGCACTTCTGCCTTCTCACCATAAAAGTTAAGTCAATCAATAAGAATTGAGTCAGACTTTTGGTGTTCTGGCCGTACTGTACTTATGATAATGGGATTTTTCACCAGTCCGCAAATATTGGGGGGATATTTGATCATTATGTCCCCCCCCCCTTCAAAAATATGGGTGGACATGTTCCCCCCCTCCCCCCGTGATCGCGCCCATGACCATGCGTTGGGGGCCTGGGGAAATATTCGGACCTGCCCCCATTTCCGCGAAATACAAACACGACATAATACAGAAAGATATCACGCTCCCCGCCACCCCCCCAAAACCCCCCCCCCCCCGCGCGAAGATCGTACAATTTTGGTGTATTTGGACAAGTTAAAAACAGAAATTCCGGGCATAATGTAAAAAAAATGGGGCAATTAATAAAAAAATCGGGTAACATCAGCCCATTTTTTCTCAATTTTCCCTGTCTGAATTTCGTGTTGTTAATCTCTTTGGGGGTTGGGGCTGCCACTGTAGCCTAGTCTCTTGCCCTCACGCCTCTGATCGCATCCCCCCCCCCTTCCAAAAGCAAAATCGCGCAACGTAGACCAAAAGGATATAATTTTGATTATCAGTATAGGTTGTACACTCGGCTAGCACTCAGTCTAGCCAGTTGACCAAGAAAATTCTGCCATACTGCCCTATGCGTGGAATAATTTAGTTTCACAGGTGACCCCCCGTGGATCACTTAGACAAACAGATTACGTAATTTGCCAACCGGCAGCCTAGTTAGGTTGATTATCACTTGGTATGAAATGCCTGTATTTTCCCGCACTTTTCCTGCTTGCAAATTCATAGGGGATTTTATCGTAATTCAGCGATTTTAAAATGTCACATTCATGCGATAATACTGAGGTTACTAATACGCCGAATCACGTTGTAATCATGTCATGAAAAAGTTGTTTGCCCGATTGCTGTCCAGACTACGGTAGACCGTTGTTGTGCTGTAGTCCCATGATTGTTTCAGTGACTTGTCCGAAAACAATAGCAGTTTAGGTTAGACGTGGAAACTGCTAACACAAATGAATAATTGAAATAGTTTTGTTGTCGGCTTGATCTCGGCCGAGTAGGATCATCATAGGGCATTCGGGATCAGAGTAAACGGAATAGAATCCAAGGCGTCACTCAACGTACACTAATGCACGTAATGTTTTGTACTTAATGTGGGGGCCCCCCAAATGTGGCACGTGCCCCTGGTGCCCCGCCTCAATATGCTAGTGACTGCACGACATGCACCGTATTCTGTTTGCATTTCTGTAGCCTCCGGTAGATTTTTGGGATGACTCGTATGCTCTAGCTGCCTCACATCAGGTGAAATAGCAAAAGTTTCTCAATCTTTCCCCCTCTGTTCTCTGTCTAGCTCATATTTTGTGGGCTTTGTCATAGGTTTAAATCCTTTCATTTGCCCGTCTTCTACACTTGAAACGGGGTGTTTGAAGAATTTGAGGTCGGAGGTCATATGATGGCAGTTTTAGTTATTTACGGACGCTGCTCCCTATTGTGAATGTCGTCCAGTGTTGTTATTTACTTTCTTCTCCGTTATTTGGTGGTTCGAGTCGTCAAAATACCCTCCTACAGTAAATGAAATTCTTGGCTGTGTCCAAGTAACTAATATTGACTACTTGGTGGCTTCGGTTTTTCAGAACTTCTAGGTCGAAGGTTATCAATAGTCCTGCTTACTGTCTTAGGCAAATATGACGAATTCTGGGTTGATGTGGTGGCCAGTGCATAGGTTAGCTACACGTAAGGTCATATCGGAGTCATTTAGTCCTAAAGGGCCATTCTAGGGGACGAATGGTCCAAATGCTTTTCCTACTGATTGATCACGATTGTCGTATTTTTGACAAGTGTACATAATTTCCTAACTCGATATCCTACATTTCGATCCGGTCGAGAATAGCAGAGTGGCATCAGTGACGATGTTGCAGCAAACATTCCGGGTCCGAATTGCAGCAGTCATCGGACGTCCTCTCTAGTGGCTCTACTGCGTTGCGATGGGCGAGGTCTTGGCCTGTGGATTTGATTTTTGCCCTGTTAGCATTTGCAATGAATCTTGTCATCGCTGAGAGCAGACACGTTGAACATTAATCTTCCAGTTGGGCATCAGCGCGTATGGTAAGAGAAGAGTAAAAAGGCAAGGGGAGAAGAAAAAGGGGAAAATGGGAAAAAAGAAAAAGAAAAAAAAACGGGAGAGAGACGGAAAGAAAGGAAAGAAGGGAGAAGAGGAAGAGGAATGGAAGGCGGGAAGGAGTGGTAAAAAACATACGATAAACCAAAAAACGGAAAAGTGTCGTATTGCTATTGTGATTCTATACGCAAATCAACCGTGTAGAGAAGTTCCCGTACTAGCCCCCCCCCCCCCCCTCGCCCTACACATGATACCATCAGTGTTACTCATCCATCTCCGTATCTCGATGATAGAATATTGGATCGAAGCCAGAAGCCCCCCCCCCCCCACATCCTGCTAAAGGCATGAATTGAACTCAATTTCGATAAAATTCATATTGACAATCCTTTGTCGAAAGATGGACCATAATCTGTACTCATGAAAGCCGCCGATCCTGCTTTAGATGGGCCCGTCATAAATACCCCTCCCCCTGCCAAATAGTACGGTCAGGTGGCATTAAAAAGCAAGTTAGGGCAACACCATTGTCAAAGTATCCGAGGCAGTGCATAATCAGTTGAGATCGTGAACTCGAGTAGCGCAACTCGGCAGAACAATGGGAGAATAAGACATGAATAAAGCACAGTGAAATGTTTACCCAAAATATCTACTGGGTCTAACGCCCTACAAAAACTAAGGCTGTGAAAGATCAGGGAAGATTGGGAAGTTGCCTTTTCTTAACATCTAGGAGGCCTTATAGCCAAAAATTTCCGTGTACACTATTCACCAACTAATGCTGTCTCTCCGCTCGTATATTAAATCAACATATGGAATACTCTAGTCCAGTGGCGCGCCAACGAGTGGGGGGGGGGGGCACGTCCCCCCTCGAAAAACATGGGGTCCTCCCCCCGTGTGGCCCCCAATGAGATTTGTCGATTTTCGAGAGAAAAATTCTGTAAGTCCAGTATGTGACCGACCAGTTTGATATACACCTTGCTAATTTTTTGTTTTTTATCTGCGGGAGACAGGCTCTACAGTATCATGTCTCTCCGTCGTTCGTCTCGTTCGTTCGTCCGTTCGTTAGTTCGTCCCTTTTGCTCGTCACGTTCATTCATAACTACTAACATACATGCGATCAGGTTGAAATTGGTAGGTGGATGAGCTTGCTACTGGCTAGCCTTAGCTACATTAATATTCGCATAGTGTTATTAGATTTTAATTAAATCTATTAATGTCATTTTCAACTTTAATTTGAGCTCTCTGACTGCTAGACAAGTTTGTTTACATTCTCATCTCTGCTGAGCATGTTTACCTTATCTTTCAGAAGGTCCTGGGGAAGGTGATTTGTCCTTTCATCATAAAAAAAAAAACATCTCGCCCTAGTTTACCTTAGTCCCTCCTCTGCAGGATTTGTTTACATTACACCTCAGTCCATTCTCATAGCTATAGGTGACTCTAGAAAGTGTGGCACAGGAAGCTTTCATTGGCCAATGGTGGCTTGGGAAATCCCCCCCCCCCCACACCCTAAATCTGTTTATGGTACCTTGTGGAGTGGTCAACTATGAGTGTCAACATGTCCGATGATTCATTTTTCCTGTGGGAAGTGTGTTTCAAACGGTTCACTGCCACAGGCTTAGGGGAATGATTAATTGTGCTGCAACTTTTTGCTGAGACTGATAGCGAATATTGGGCCAATGTGGTCGACATGTTCCAAGTCATTCCATGGTTATGACAGCTGTCAGTAAAGGTCAATTAAATTTGAGGCAAACAATATGTGCGATGGCGAAAAACATGCAGTGTATTTGCCGCGGGAATTTTGCTGTCCGCAGCTACCAAGATGTCCGACTTGCACTTGTTTATGACAAGAAAGCAAGTCATTGTGCCAAATTTGCCTCAATGCACAAAAGTGTAGCCAAAATATACAATGCCATGTGTGAAGCCCATACGGCAGCCTAAACCAAAAGCCATTTGGTGGCTTGCACATGAAAATTACTTCCGCCCCAACTTATAGGTGGCGCTTCCGCTCAGATAGTAATTTCTTGTGCCCCCTGAACTATGGCTGTGCCCTGTGCCCCAAGACGAAAAGTCTGGCGACGCCATCTGCTCTAGCTACCCGCTCCTCCAGCGCCTCCCACGAAAATTTCCTGCACCCATTTCTCTTGAAACTTTATCAACGCTCGTGTCAAGCGACATTGGGGCTCCGTTTAGATTACCCGGAAATTCTCCCACATTTCCACGGGTGTGTACATTAATTCAAATATTGTCACTTTGCTGATCAGATACTATATGGCTAAAATGAAGGGATGGGTTCAATTCTAGCTCCAATGGTCGCCTTCGCTCAGATAGTAAATTGCAGTCCACTCGTCCCCACTTTCGAAAGGGATTGACGTCTCTGATCGTGCATCCATAAACCTGTAAGGAAGAAACGTCAGAGATAATGGGCTATACCACCGTAATCAAAATGTTCTGCACAATGAGCCCCTACCAACAAGCTGCCACGTATGAACCTCATAATCAGTTTTTTTGTTCGTCTTCATTGGGGGTGGGGGGTGGGGGTGGGAAAGGTGCTCCATGCAATTCTGTTTCCTAGCGAGGCTCGTTTTCGTTCCATGCCCGGTAGCGCGAAGTTCCCAGCTCAGCTGCAGCGGCCAAAGTCCCATGCAGTTTGCCTCTTCCTGTCCGACTGAAGAGATAGGCTGTGTTGAATGTGCATGAAATGATCTCAGCCTGATATGAATGTATAAGTTTATGAAGGAGAAAAGTGCACAAGTCAATACACTGACACATCAGTTATTCAAACATGAACCGATTGTCACATTCATTTTTTCTTCTGGTTTTCTTGAATATTGACAGATGAATGTATTAAAATAATGTAAGAATTATGAACCGTTCTCAAGCTGATAAAATGTCACTTATACGGCACTGTAATCATATCAGTGACCATGCATAAATGAGAGTTTGTTCAGGTCGGCATATCTGTATGGGGGCTGACGGGCAAAGGACTCAATGCTGTCACTTTTCATTGGCGTTGGTTTTCATATATGTGTGAATATGTATGTGGGAAGAAACCCACCCTCACTTTTAGATTTCATATATTAGTAAAAGTTCAAAGAATCATTTTCGTTTTAGGTAATTCCACCACGAGAAGCACTTTTGTTTTTAACCGATGGTGTGAGTATGAACGGTCTCTCTCAGGCCCCAGAGGGGTCTTTCCGTCGATCTGGGATTGTTGAACCTCAAAATTTTCGAACTGAAACTTTCGTCTTGATATTCTGTTCACATCTTCTATACCACCCGTTTGGCCGGATTTATGGTCTCATCTGAAATAAAATGAGACTGAATAAGTCAGTGATGAAAGTTTGCATTTGAATTAGTCTTAGAATCATGAACGAGGTGAATCGCCAAAAAAGTTTCTCGCCTGGTTGCGCGATCGGGTGTTTTTATTATTCACTAGAGCTACACACTATACACAACCAACTATTCATGCAGACCATCGTCTGCAAACGAACACACTTATTCTCACATATAACACATAGAAATTACTAAAATACTGACCAATACTACTAATCTGACCAATAATTTGACTTCTTATACAGAAGTCCCTTAAATTGGCTTTCTTCTTCTTCATGCACCCCCCCCCCCCACCTTCTCCCATAAATATCCAAATTGAATAAAGTTTTTTATCACTCAGTCACTCACTTCTTTGACCCAATATCCAGCTTGAAATGTTCTAAATCCCTTAGCAGCTCGGCTTCTTTGCCTTTAAAATCATTTCCCTTCTTTATTCATTGCCTTTCTTTTTCCAGCCGCCAGGACATCCACCCCCCCCCCCTCCCTGCCAGGCAGCAAACACCCTCCCCTGCTCCCCCACACACCAACAAACTATCCCCACGCAGCAGTCACGAATTCCCAAAATACTCTTTAGAAACCTCCACATGTGTCCCCAGTCCCCAGGCAAGAAGAGAGGGAAAAAATGTTTACAGTAATTTTTTAATGTCTAATTCACCTAATCAAATTGGGTGAGTAAAGAGGGTTTTTGCTTGTGGAAGCTTACAACATCCACTTGCACCGGAGTTATGGGTATTACTCGTTCCTCAGTGCTTTATCTACAGAAGCTATTATAGATGGGATTCAATCAAATTATGAACATCAAAACACAGCAGAATCAGAGAATGTTAACGGACCATACCATATGAGTTTGGCGAAATTCTTACAGTTGGAATTGGAATAAATTATGCATATTAGCACATACAATGAGCTTAAACAGCAGTAATATCGTCATACAGGAGCTATGTTTACTCGTTCCTCAGTGCTCATTCTAACAGAAGCTATTATATGATGGAATTCAAATTCCCTAACATCAAACACATCAGATCCAGAAAATGTTAACGGCCATACCTACTGAGTTTGGCGAAATTCTACCAGTTGGAAGTGGAATCTATTATCAAATTAGGCACAGACAATGACCTATACTTACCCCAGTTGTACTTCAAAATGAGCTGGTCAAGGTGGACACAATTACCAAGTTTTTGTGGAAAAAAATTGATGAAATATGCAAATTAGACACATTAAATGACCATCCAGTGACCCCGACTTCACTGTTTAATTTCTCGGGAACCATGGTAGACCACATCCACTCAGTTTCGTGAAAAATCCGACAAACTTGAAAAATCGCCATGATTATGTAAATTAGACCACTTAATATTAGCATATTTCAGGCTTGAAAATAAATCAGTTCATCTACCTGTCATCCAGGTGCCTTAATTCACACTACATCACTGTAGCCACATACGGTTCTGAGTAAATCTTGTACGAGCTTCAACGATTAAATTACATAAAATAGTAATTACCCAACTTAAGTAATGACTTTGCGGCCCAAATCTAATCAGATCGTGTAAACCCCCAACCCCGGTGCTACCCAAAAAATTTAGTCATAATTGGCCTCACGGTTTGTGAGAATCCTGCTAACGAGGAAAGTGGGAACATACACACACAACATACACCACACACACACACACACCACACCACACACACACACACACACACACACGCGCGCACACACAACGCCATAGTGACCACTAAGTTCGCATGAATGAAATTCAGGCGAGACAAAAATGGAATTTGGTTTCGACCGTGGCTTGGAGGAAAAATGGACCATGACCAACATATAACTTGTAAAATGTAACCTGCTAGACACAGGTTGTTTTGTAGGCTAAGAGTAAGGAAAATTGTTCCGTAGATTGGCACCCCGAAGTTTAGTTGGTCACCCTCACCTTTGTTATCGATGGCACCAATGTTCTCCTGTTAAGAAGGTACGTTCCCGTACCCCACAGCCCCGCCAGTAGCAGCCGAACCCTCATGAAGATATACCGCGATTGAGCGGCATGCGGTGGTGGTGGCGGTGAAACCGCTGGCCTTGCAATGCGTAGTAGTCGCTATGGACTCGATCACCGATGCGAGCACTCCGGCCACATGCCAAGAAAGCCCCGCTATGTCACTGTTGAACTCCCCATTGTCCTATACAAAAACGAAATGAACAGCCAGGATGAACATGCATATACCAAAATTATTGTTTCTAGGCCTATTCAATGAACGATCTTGTGATACACCGCTTTGTGATAAAGCTGTATGCCTTATTTCGGGTTTTCTACCTGAAAAAGTCTTTTCGGACAGTTTTCTCATTGTATTGATTGTTCGCATTTCTATGTTAACATTTGCAATACAAGTAGAAGGTTATGCAACATCGCTGTATCGGTTACTGATGTAGGTCTCCTATAGGTTAGGTCATTCAATTCCAGGTGAGGCGTGATGGCATGGTGAGATTCGGCGGAAGATATCGTGGTCATGGTCTACTTGTTTCGTCATTAGCATGTTACGCAGTTGTTGAAGGCGTTGTGGGTATGGCTTTTCCCTGAGTACCGGCTGTCAAATGCAGGACATTATTACGTTATGATCAGAAAGCTTCGTTACCATAACATTTCAGTAATCAAGCTGGGGAGCAATGAACAAAATACTGGCGACTCATAGAACATTGAAAGCAAAGACTTACCCGGATATGGGAATATGAACCAAGGCGAATCCCTCAATGCGTCATTTTTTATGTCAGTCCTTGCCTTATACCCGTATGCATCCGGGTCATCTGGGAAGGCATTACTAACAGTTAATATGGCACAGAGCACCCACACGATATGTGGAAATGATAATTGTAAACAAAACGTAAAAAATAAGTAGGAATCGTATCCATGTGCCAAAATTGACTGCCGTTTTACATGGAGAGATACCAGTGCATGCATGATACACAATTAGTGGTTCGGATACAAAGGGTTTCGACTAATGCATACAGCGATAAATTGTTGGCTATAGTTTTGTTCTCATATCGTCAGGTGGGCTATAACACAGAACAAATGAATTCCACCTGTAGGAGGCGGACTGACTTGTGTCGTATTTAACTGTCACAGATACCTGATGATCTCCACTTCGTTTTCGCTGGAATCAATCAGACGATTGGTGGTGAGTTTCCAAGCCTAATTTTCCAACAGCGGGGACTGTGGAGACCAATCCATAATATTCACGGAAAACGCGGGGAAAAGTAATTATCAAAAGCTCAAAGCTGACGGTCTTGGTCAGAAATTTAACTCTACGGATTATCAGATAACACTGACCCAGATAGCGTACCTTGTTGGCGCATTGTTGGGCCAACATTGGTAATGGTTGGCAAAGGTTGGCGCAACGTTGGGCCAACGTTCCGCCAACAAGGTGCGCTATGTGGGGAACTCTAATCGGATCCATTTTTCTCAGAAATCTTAAGCCTGACACAGCATGTTCGTAACACACTGTTTGTTACTTTCAAGATAATACTGTGAAGCTATGCAGAGCCTTACTGTAAAACGAAGGATTGCGTAGTTCACTTCAAAACCTTAATATTCACACCAATCTGTCAAGTGGACCTTTCGACGAAGTAATTTTCTCACTCGTGATAAATATATACAATACGGGGAAGAGCATGAATACTGGAAAGCCCTTGCCGCCCGGCAGAGGAATCTGGACCCTGTTCAACAGCTGAGAGAATAAGGTGATCAGTCCAAAGGTGCTGAAAAGGGGAATAAACTAAGAAGTAATAATAGTATAAATTATACAGTGATGTTACTGTTGTGAGCACACGCTTTGGGCAGCGCTTTCCTGCGAGGTCTTATATGATCCCGCAACTCGGCTCTAGAATACTGACCACCTGGTTTTAAATGTCGCAGACGAGACGAGGGGTCCGTGCCGGCTGCATGTACATTAGTTTAGTTCTCCACTGAAAAACATGTACTCATCACCACTGAGTGGGCTGAGACACACCAGCAGCTAGAATAAACTAGAGCGATGGCAGTAGTTGAAATTTGCGCCCAACTGACCTCTTCCGATTACTCGGGCTATCTGGCAGTCGATTTCATTCTTCTCGCCTTGAGTAGAAACGAACACGCCTCGTCCGGTATCCGAACCCATAACTGTTGAGTTCCGAGCATAATATCACAAGACTACTACACCACGGTTGGCCATAAGCGAGAGTGACCGCCGTTTCCAAATTACACCGAAATGAGTTCTGTACTACACGTCAGCTTTGGGGACTGAAAAGTAGAATGTCTGGGAATGAACTGGAGCTTCAGTGGTAACTTAAGGTAAAGTAAACCTACTGACATGCAGATGACGAGCGATGGTTCGATTACTATGGAGTGTTACAGATGTAAGCAACACCACGACCAACCTTTACTTTAGACGAGGGACTACTCTGCAGTTATGCACCACCACATCAAGAAGGCAGGACGCTACTGGAAATTGTGAATCTTAACTTTGAACGGATTTTTTAGGGGGCATGAATATAAGAAACATGCAACATAACCCTAAATCTGAACAATTTTCAAGTTGAAACGTAACCCTGACCTGCATTTTGATTGTTGCAGCGGTTCCAGAAGACCTTCCGGTAACTTTAAAATGACTCAATTTTTTTCGTCAGGTCCAATGCAGTCTGCCACCAATTAGTTCCGTTCGAGTTCGACGTAAATTCGCGTACATTATGTGATTTAGCCTTTCATGGACTCTAACATTACCTCAGTTTTTATTCTTGTCGGGTCCAAGTAGTTTTTAATGCAAGGCTTTAGTATTACCCGAGTTCCTCTATAGGCTAACTGGTTTCCTAACCCTACTCGCGAATAAAATGAAAATTCGCGAAAATTATGCAATTAGCGGCCCTGATCCTAGATTCTCTATGGCGGATATGTGCTCCAAATTCCGGTCAACCGGACGATTGTTTGAGACTCTCCTGAAGTGCTAGCGGCCGGTCGGGCTGCGTCGGGGACTACAACACCATAATTGATTTTAATCCCCGTCCACTTGTATCACGGAGATATTAACCATTGGGAATGACGATGCCGCTCACCGGTAACCCTCCAATCAAAACAGTAGTGTCCGTAGCCCACGTGTTTTGATCAAATTTGAAGTGGTTGGGAGTCCATGGACAGAATGTTTTGTGTTACCCTACATTAGACGTTTAATAGGCGGTTTATTAGATATTTTTTTTTCGATATAGTCTACTTACAGAAAGCCTATAGCCCAATGTGTGACATGTGAATCTGTTGCTACATCGAATAGCGTCAGACCAATCAAGCCATGGTTGGCTTCGTGCGAGGTCCGATTAAGCGGAGTAGAAGACGCTGACTGTACCCGTGCACCCAGGAGCATCTGACGAACGAGCTAAAATGATGATCTCCCTGGATCTGTGAGCGAAGCGGTGAGTGTGAGAGTGTAATGACACGTGCATGACCATAGACAGGTTATAGTGGGAGCTAGTACTCAATGAGACGATAATGCCTGTACGATCCCTAGTGTCATGTCAGTGTTAGCATTGGGCGGGTGTGTGTCCCGTTGGGGAGTCGTCCGGCACACCCACGGCCTCTGCTCTCATCCGATAAAGAACAAAATTCGATTATATGAAAGTTCAAAATTCTGTGTGTCACAGGGTCGTTCCATAAACACACCTGAGTACTATTCCAATTCTATTTATACTGCTATCCTAAACACATACACCTTTTGCCATTTGTCCTTGAGGTCCACAGCCCCTGTCAAAAAATATGTATCTTCATGATGACCGTACACTTTCGAGATACGACCAACGGGCTTGACGAGGTCGGGACGTGTTTCCAGACTGCAAAAAAACCTAAAACAACGAACTAATATCAACCTGATCGCTAGTTCCTTAGTCTGAGTGCCCCAAATGTCAAACACTTTCACCCAAACGAGATAAAAATTGAAGGCCCTGTGTTTCCATATTTCTATTGGATATAAGTTCATTTTAAAAGTGGTTTGTCGTATTTGAGCAATCTGTCGTCATCCGTCGTTTCAGTCGGAGTTGGAAAATGGATTTAATACGTTATTTGTACCATACGTTAAGAAATAATAACACTCAGAGTGGAACAGTCAAAGTACTGTTCCACAAGATTCGCAGCAATACAAGTTGCAAAATTACCTCTGTCATTCTAGAATGCCAAAACTCTTCGCCTCCCTCTCCTCGACGACTGTTGCGTTAACTGAAATATTAACAGAATTCAGCAGAATAAATGGTAATGACCTACCCTGCGATCGACTATTCCTATGCATCGTGAGACAGAGAAACGTTCACCTAAGCCACAGTCACCCACTCCCTCCCTCGCAACGCACACACGCCCATTCCCGCATAGATACGTGAGGTCCTGTCATGCCGTCGTCACGCATTCGAATTGGAAAAGAATATCGAAAGTTACACGAATATACTAACTCCAAATTTGTTACAGGTTATATCAGTAGACTAACGTACACCAGGCTGTACTAAACTAACTGCAGTGACGACTTAACTAAACAACAGACAATAAGCTCGTACCTGAGGGTGAATTCCACCCAAATCAAACTCCTTGCCTCGTAGTTAACCACAAAAAATGGCATGGGCATACGAGATACCTCAAATGTTGGAATTTAAACTCGGCAGGAAACGGCCGACGTTCGAGCAACAGTAGACATACTTTGGGCAGAGAAATAAAGTAAAACAAATCATTGAATAGGGGGTGCAAACCTCAAACAAATTGGAGGGGGGGGGTCAACGTTTATGAGAGCCCCTACACAAAATATTATGCCCAAACGAAACTTGGCCTTTCACTGCGTTGTGCCCCCAATCTATTCTGGACCCTTCCCCCAAGTTTCAACAATTGGTTGCGCTCTGTCGCTTGGAAGTTTTTTTCTATTAATGCGCCAACACGTGCCAGTAGTAGTAGTAGTATAGTAGTAGTAGTAGTAGTAGTATAGTAGTAGTAGGTTTGAGTCGCGTTTAACCGACATGCTCAGTGAGAAACCTCCGACATGTATCACGATCTGGTGCAAGGTTTCTTGCTTCCGCGAAACTATTAATGTTGATGTCCTCGAAGAGCGATTTGATTTTTCCAAGCAAGGTTGTCACGGGTCTCCCGACTGGTTTAGCTTCGCTGGGGTATCCTCCTGGAGTCCTGGATCTGCAACGTGACCCAAAACACTCCTATGAAGCTACTATGGTTGTAATCAGAGTTCACTGTTTTGGGTATCCAAATGCTATTGGTCCATCTGATGTTGAGAACATTGCGAAGGAGTGCAATTTCGTGATCAAGTTCCTTCGTTGTACATCACAGTTCCTTCTGGTCTTGCAGATTTTTGAAAGCATTGTTGGTTATACCAATTCTTCTGTTGATGTCTTCTATGGTCCCTGACAAACTTCCTACATATTTACACTTCTCCCAACTTTCATTTCCATTTTTTGCCGTGATTGAAAATCATTCAGTTTTCGTGTTGCTGATCCCAGATACCGTTTTGGTCCGTTTTCCAGTCACTCGTCTTGCGATACTGAAGTCTGTGCTGACGTGATGACAAGAGATATCATCAGCGTGTCGTTGGTCTTCGGTGAAGAAGTTGTTAGTGGTTTTTGTTGTTTGTGGAAGATTTTGCGTGCCGTAGTGAAATTTAGGTTATTTCGCCAGATTTGAGAAATTGCTTCGCCCCTACCCCCTCAAATATTTTATTTTACTACGTCTATAGGAATGAATCTGTAGAGACCTGGGTTGTACGGGATGCATGCGCACTAGTACATCCAGCAGCGCGAACGTGGGTAGTAAGAAGGAGAAAGTTCCCCCCTGGACGATCGGTAACCTGTATGGAAAAACAATATGGAACTCCTGTTGAAGGGGCAACATTGTCTCCCAACACGGCGAATAACGGACGCCACCGTATAAAATATATAAACCAATTTTACATTACAGTGCCATTGCGCATGGGTAATATTTTCCATCGTGACGTCATGCAAACGTCGCCGACGCTTTCTCCCCAGTTACTACCAGACGACAATGCTCTTTAAAAATCGATCAAACGGAGTTCTGCAGGCAGTTTAATCAACGAGATACAAATATTGCGAATATTGGTTAAGCAGTATCGGTACTTTTCAACGCCACGTAAACATATGCCTGTTATATCGTGTCTGCCTAGTTTTGTCATCGATCAAGTCATCCTCTTTATTCGTCGGATGCGACAGGTAGATAAAAAGTGTCTCAGCGTTAGTAGCGAAGGCGCAACGCAGGGTGTTTATGTCTTTAGCCTACGCATTACCCTGGTCTGTTGGTGATAAATATAGTATAAGAATACCTAAATACATAATACCGCCTTTTACCCTATCCTCCTGTCAGCCTCGAATACTTAACTTACGTCCGTATAATGGACAACGAGTAATAGGCACTGGAGTGAACGAGCAACGTAACAATGGCCATTGCACTAATGTTGCGCTTGAGGAAACACGATCATTTTACAGCCGTTCCTGGCTTTCCTTCCCCGTGGAATCTGTCACTAGGGGGAATTCTGTCCCCTTGACCCGAACCAGAAACGCAACAACCCAACCCTTCAATTCCGTAAGTTACAGTATCAGCTACCTAACCTACCTGATTCCGAACGTACATTGAAGCAACGTGACAGCCCCGATACGAAGAAGATTGTGCTGATGAGCCGAGTCAACGCTTCGGCACTATGGACACACAGTGGTCCCGCCAGGATGAGCGGAATAGCGAGTACGCCACTGAACATCAGAAGGAAATGCTGCGAGAAACGATCGGATTAGACCTGATAACGCCAGGAATATAGATCTTTGGCTGGGATCTGTTGCCCATAATGCCTAGGGAAACTTGTCCAGTACGACGCAACTATACTCTGAGTAATTGGCCACACAGAAGAAAATAATAATAATATATTTACATCTTGGTAAACCGAACTGCTGCTTGGTGGTATTGGGATGATAATCTCAGTCTCTCCGGACTACAGACACTGATACGCACATGACGCGTTTGAAGTTTTTTTTTTTTTTTTCAATCGGCTCACTCAAACAGAACTCTCTCCCCCGCTGACTAAAAACTCGAAAATTATAATTGGCAGATTGTGAATGAAGTCTGGACTCACCTGTCTGGCAAGGAGGAAGAAAGCCAGGCAGGCACTCTTCTAAGAAGTTATCAATGGCATGGGGACAGTTACAAATGAACTGAGACTTGGTCAGTTGGTAGACGTGGCTGCTACATCCAAATCCCCCATGATTATCTAGCCTTCCAGTACAGTTCTACCCTCGACCTATTAGAGACTGGAATGGAATTACGTCACCTGTTAAAGGACAACTGCATAATGAATTATAAGGAGGCTAATATAGTCGATGAGCAAACTGAATGCTCAGTCCAAACAGAAGCTCATACGACTCATACGAGTTACAGTCCTTTGAAGTTTGTGCAGGGTATGGCGCAAGATCGAAAAGCAATCCCATCATGCAATAATAAATGATATCATACTTGCACAACCCTGCAAACATTTTTTGTTTTCTGTTGAAATTCACACCATCATTTTCACTTCGAAAAGCATTTAGTCTATGGGAGAGGCTGGCTTATAGGGGGTTGTAGGTGATGATGTTACTTGGCGAGGGAGGAAAAAAGACACACAACTTCTGCTAAATATTGACTTATTAACAGAAATGAAACAATGAAATACTTAACATAACTTCCTGGGTTGTCCAAGTGTGAGTCATGCGTATTGCGCCATGGGGATTCTCCCAATGTTTATGGCATAATGAACCCAAACTTGAAGCCAATAACTCCAATTGGAACTCGGATTGAAATGGGGTTTTTGGACCCTAAAGGTACAGTTTTTCATTCTCCACAGAACGCTGCTGTATCGAGCCAGCAGTTGTCTTTTAAGGAAACCCCCAGTTTTGAAGTAAGAGTGTTTAAGGCCACAGCCTGCCCATGACACAGTTACTATAGGTTTACTAGTGCTGCGATGCTCACTGTACACCAACAGCATCATTGTGATTACTCTAAAGGGAGTGTTTCAACGAATACAAGCAGAAGCAGAGGTCAAGTGCCTCAGCTTTTTAGCTGCGGGTGAAGCAGTTTACACGCCATCAGTCTCTCTGTTTGTTTGTTCGTGCCCCGTTCGCCCGTTCGTGTTCGTCAGTTCACTCATAACTTTAAAACCGTACATGCGATCATTGATAGGTGTGTGGAGAAGTATGCCATGGCTGGGCTGAGTTGACATTTTTGTTTGCTAGTGTGCTACATTTTTAAAGAGGTGCTAGGGGGTTCACATAAAGTTAAAACTCTCTTAATGACTGTCTTGGCGTTCGATAATTTGTTGATGTGAGTTGAAACGCTGTGAAAAAGAGACATGCTGGGATTCTCCCCGCGTCCAATGATTCCGTCGTGTACCACGGCGGCGTATCAGTAACGCCCGTACTGGAGATCGCCCTCGGTTACTCGTCGCTTTCTTCTCTTCGGAAAATGACGTCCCATCTATGGGTCCATTTCTCCCAGACTCGATCAGAGGTTTGCTCTCTAGCAATGCTCGTAGCCCTTATCTGTGAAGGATCGGAAACCATGACATCATAACTAGAGAAGTGCAGTGCAGTGATGCTGCGGGGGAAATTGGTTGAATATTAGATCCGCGTGTGACACGCTGGGAGCTTTAGACATTGGGAGCCTCACACTAGTACAACGTTGTGATTACGGGAGGGGGGGGAGGGGTGGGGAGCAGCGCTGATTTGTGTAGAAACAGTTCTGAATGTTTGCGCCAACTCCGCCATCCGGTGGGAATTCGGTATTATGGTATGATGAGACTAGATGGCCACATTGTTGGTTTTGCGGGGTGGAAAATGAAGAAACGTGAACAAGAGGGTAATCCTCGGATCGCGAAGATTCCATCAGTATCTCCTGAGAATTTGAAACTAGAATAAAAATCAGCATGGATTGCGGTGAGAACCGTTTTTGTTTTGGAAACTTCGTACCTGCCTCGTTTTAAATTTTTAAAACTAGTTATCCCTTCCATCTCTAATATATCTAACGAAGAACTCAGAATCAAGATTATGGCAAACGTCTATACCCCCTCCTAAAATCCACATTTTAACACTTCAATGTGCAATTGATCAAATTTTTCGGCCATTTAGTAAAAATGCAGATTTTAAAAACTATTCCTGTGCCCAAAGTTGGTAGTTTCCTGCTCGAATTTCCGAGTCTCAAAGACACTGGGGGAGGGATGCCCTCTAATCGTCTCGCCTTGTACTCGAAGCTATGCCCGCTCGCTGATTTCCCCGCCTAAGAACGCGACTGCTTCATTGTTAAGTTCGGGGAAATTCCTTCTTAATTGTTGCCAAGCAAAATGGCTATACAAAATGTATGTCTCTCTTGCATATAGGACCATAAACAAAAACTGTCAAGAACTGTCAACACTCAGAAAATGAAATTTCAAACGCTACGGCCTTTAATTTCCCCTTCTCCTTCTCCGATTGGCGACAGAACTCTCGGTCACTGTCCCATTATAACGACGGGCCGGGCCGTCATCACATTATCTGATTTTCTGGCCGACGCCATTCTCTTGCGACGCTGAATGGGCCAAATAGATGAAAGAGCCAAAAGTCGAAATAGCCGTATAAAATCTGGCTTCCGTTTTTTTTTTTCTATTCCCTTTCCATTCCCCGCTCCCCCTTCCCTCCCTTACTTTCACTTTTTCCGTTTCCCTTCCTCTCTTTCCTTCTTTTCCTCCCTCCTCTTTTCCTCTTCTTTTTCTCCTCTCCTCTTTTCCTCTTCTTTATTTCTTGCTTCTCTCGCCTCTCCTTTTTGCGACAACCGAAATTTTTACCGACGGCTACTAAATATTGGGGGGGGGGTGACCCCACACTCCCTCCCCCGCCTTCGCTACGGCCCTGGCCACGACAAACCAATTTATGAATCGAACAGCCCCTTTCGCGCATACACATTGCAAATTGTCGCGAGATGAACTTTTCAACACGCCCTGCCCAACCCATACGCATTGGGACAATAGGACACAATCTGTACCACTCGGGAAGGGAAAAATGGAAGACTAGAATGCTGTTGGTCAAAGGGGGTATAAAAGGTGGTTCCGCGTGTCGTATATACACTATTAGAACAGGCATTCTCGTCTCGCAGCCATGACTGACTTGCACTAGAAACAAAATAGTTGTCTCGTGCAGGTATATGGGGGCTAATGGCCCCCGATATCGACCCGATTCTGTCATCTTGGAATGGCAATGGCATTGGTTGTGTTCTTCCGTTACGTCGGTTACAACCAACGCCGTCTCTTTTTCCTCCGTTTACCACCTAGATAGTATATTGTTCCGCACAAACCACATGCATGGGCAGTATCGGAACCAGTTGATGTTCGTAATTTCCAGCCCAAAATTTCGCTGAAATTTGCATCGGTGAAGGGGGGTCCATTGTCTCGTCTTCAAAAAGTGGAACCAGCCACGCAATGGTAAGAGCCTGCGAGACCCAAGTCACCGTATCACAAATCAAACTACTGCACTAAACTAATATCAGTATAATTACCCGTTATTTAACAGAGGACCTGCAGCTTTTGTTGCGGCCCGAATTGAAAGCGTTTAACGGTCACAGTTTAGAATACTGAATATTTGATACGGCGTTTTTCTGATCCTCGTAGGATATGATAACGAAGTAAGCTCACACACACTGGCGACTGGAGGTGCAGAATATATCTTCATCGGTTTCATTGCGACTACGCGTTGTGTCGGTGTGTGTAAGGATATGTGTGAGTACGTTGGAATAAGGCCTGGTCACACTACAACGATATCGTGAAGTGGAGTGATCCGCCTTTTCCGTCTTTTTTTTTATATAAAAAACATGACTACTGCCCGGCTGAAACACCCTGCGATGATATTTTCTCGATTCGCTGTTTGCCAAACCATGCCGCTTGGAATAGGGAATTTCCCTTCCCCTACGTTTTTACACCACAATATTCCTTTATTTATCGTTTAGCGAAACTGATTTATCCCATACATTTTTTTAATTCGTTTCTCGATAAGACGTCACGAGAAATCTAGTTTGGTGTCAACACTGCGATTTCGAGAAGGTATTGTGATGATTGCTAGAGTATTTATGACAATTCACCACACAGGTCCATTCTCTCTGGTTTTCAGGCCTGAAAAAATCGTGCAACAATACGACGAAAAATCGTTATAGGTTCACAGACTAGTTACCGATAATACATGTGCAAGATTGAACGCAATCCTCCCGGAGAGTAAATTTCAATACTCTCCAAGTCTTCGAGATATTCCATAACGAAAGGCTATTAATAATTGGGCTCCAAAAACAAAGAGTTTAGTCAGAAGGAAACTTTTCGACTCGTGACCCTACACCTAAACTCACAAACCATGATATATTGCATTGGAATCCAGCCGCCCCAGTCTTTCCTAAATTGCTAATATTTATTACAGGGTTTGAGTAAAGATGTGCAACGGTTAATGATCTGATATTCATACCATCAACTATCATAAGCACGCACCCTGTAAGCATGGCAACAGTATATTGATTATGCACGTTTTCATGACGACATTCCACAACTATTGTTTACTTACTAAAACTAAATTCGCACAAGAAGCAACAATACGATAATCCGTGACAAATGGATAAATGAAAGGGTAGAAAACAGGTGGGGAAAAGGCTGTTGCAGACAAAGAAACGGACAGACAAACTGGTACATTGAACAAGAACACTAAGTTGTGTAATGATTCCTTGCCATATTGATAACGATATCAAACTTTGTAACACCTTGTCCTTAACAGCCTTGACTTGCAGAATTTTAACCATGCCAAGCACTGTCACCATGGGCGGCGATCATGGGGGGGGGGGGGGAGGGGGGGGGAGACGGCGTCCCTCCCAATGTTTTGGTTGGGGGGTTGGGGGGACGCAATGCATCTTGCCCCCCCCCCCCCAATATTTGAGCCCGACGCTATTTCGCTGACACTGTCTCCGACATATCCAGCAGTACCGTGTTTAAACCATGCAGAATGACCTAAATGATCAAGTTGAGTGAATTTGTTGCTCCATTATCGAATTTTTTTTGCGCGTTACGCGCGCATGTATTTCATGTGCCGGTAGTGTTCCGACATATAATGTGCCATTGTGCAGACATACTGTTCCCTTAACCCGAAAAAAATGCCGGGTGAGAATTTCCTCTGCGTTGTTTCTAAACTATCATGGAAAGAAGGTGCTCCGTCAATCCTATCGTTTCGTAGAGCTGGCTGACCAGCTTGGTGTGTTGCTCCTTCATTGGAACCGGTTGTCGATTTCCTGCTAGGAGACCATTGTCAGATAAACAACAAAGCAACATAGAAATCACTATCTCGAGTGAATGTGGATTATGCGACGGCGGTAGTCTACTCCCTGCGGTATCTTTTTTTTATAGCTGGTGCTACCACTCGTTGAGCACGGTGCGCATATACTGTCACTATGAGGCCACGGTGCGCCCTCAAAAATTTGGCCAGGCAAGTTGCGCGCCAGCAATGGGGAAGCGCCCCCCGTCGGGGAGTCTCCCCCCCCCGTCGGGGAAGTCTCCCCCCCCCGTCGGGGAAGTTCCCCCCCCCCCTCCCCCGGGTCGGGGATTTTTCCCATCCGTCAGGGAGCCGAGTGGGTGGGTACCTAAAACTTTAAACCCCCCGACGATGGCCATTCCCCGACAGTTTAAATATTTCCAACCTTTTATCGCGAAAATGCCCTATATATGAGAGCCTCAAAAATATTCGGGCTCGCTTCGCGCGCCTCATTTAAGCTTATAGTATTCCCGAGTTTCTCGCTCAAGTTTAAGATCATCGTATCCATCCTCCCATCTTCTTATCCGACTATACAATCATGGATTTGTATAGGACACACACGCCTGGACACTTCGAATGTCCCTGCAAAGAGGATAATGTTATACAATAGTTTGGGAGGATGAGCACTCCGCCGTCTAACCACTGTTTTGCCTCTGTGTGAAGAGTGTTCTCTCACAACGCAAATACCCCCACTCGCCTAGTGCCAGGCATTTCCTGTGCAGTCATCGGGAATACCTGACCAATCCTACTAAGAGACGCCGTGATTCCTTGAGCCACTGCGAGTAAACAATGTCCTCACAATGGTTTTTTTTTTTTTTTCAAGAAAAGGTTAGTTCAATTGGAAACATAAAAAATGCAGGTTGACTTAGGGCGTGGGTAAGGCTACGCCGGGGACTTGGAGTCTGTACCCCCTCCTTCCTCGGGGTCGGGACTTGGACCCCCGTCTGGGAATCCTGGCGCCACCATTGCGGCCAGAAACGCCACAAATGCGTTTTCAAACAGAAACATATTACAAATCCATTAAGAAAAGTCAAATATTGCTGATTTTCGATGGAATTCCCAAATGTAAACTTTGTTGTTTTTGAAAGGAAGAGGTTGAGGCGACCTGTGGAAGTCACCACCTGGCGGACCTGTATATTTTTGGCATATATGGTTTTTTTCAATCAATTTCGTTGCGACCACTTGTTGAAAGCTGGGTGGGTGCACGTTCCTTACATAAGGCAGCACAGTGCGGTAGGAACCCCTTCCAAATAGCCGTCGAGAGTCGGGCCAAGGAACGCACAGTTCGTTTATATTTCACAAGGCAGCCATCCCCCCCCCCCTTCCTCGACAGGCCGCAAACACCCTCCCCTGCCTTTCCCACACACCAACAACTAACCCCATGCAGCAGGCAAAGAGGTCCCAAAATATCTTTGGTAACCTCCACATTTGGTCCCCAGGCAAGAGTAGAGGGGAAAATTTACAGTATTGAGTTAATGTCTAATCCCTAACAAATTGGTTGGGTGAGAGAGGGTTTGCTTGTGGGCAGCTTATAACAGCACACTTGTCACGGGAGCTATGGTTATACTCGTTCCTCAGTGCTTATTCTAACAGAAGCTATAAAATGATGGAAATTCACTCCTACATCAAACACAATCGGTCCAGAAATTAACGTGCCATACCTACTGAGTTTGGCGAAATTACTACCAGTTGGAAATTGAATATATTATGCAAATTAGGGCACATACAATGAACCTTACTGATCCCAGCTGTTAACCTTCAATGATCTGGATCAAGGTGGATCACATCTACCAAGTTTTGTGGAAATCCCAAATGTTCAAAAATTGCATAAAACATGCATTAGACACATTAAATGACCTCCAGTGACCCCGACTTCACTTTTAGCTTTCTTGGGAACCATGGGTAGACCACATCCACCAAGTTTCGTGCAAATCCGACAAACTTGGAATTCTCATAATTAAGCAAGTTAGACCACTTAATTAGCATATTTCAGGCTGCAAATCTAATCAGTTGCATCTACCTTGTCCATCAGGTTTCCTCATGCTCAAACTACCTCACTGTAGCACATACGTTCTTGCTTAATCTTACTAACGAGCTTCAACAATAATTACATAAAATAAGTTAATTAACCAACTTAATTAATGACTTAATGACACACACGCCATAGTGACCACCCCCTAATGTCTCTTCCTGAATTTCATGTCAGGCGAGACAAAAACGAGGGCCGTAATCTTTTGAGTAAAAAACTCAGGCCTATCTAATTATAGTCAGAGAGGTGTCCGTGTGATGTCGTTGGTTCAATTGGATCCCCGCCAAAATTGCCCCGTTTTTTGCGCTTGTCGCGCGAACGCAATGGTTGTTACCATTGCCCATATTCCATTGGCTCAGTTCCATGACCGTAACTCACTTGCATCGCATTTTAGAATGTCACAGCACCCAACGCAAAAGCTGAAATTGATCCCTTAAGTGATGAGTTTTTTTGGAGAAACTTCCCTAGAATAAAAATTGGTTATCAATTTGAGGATGGCTACATTGTCCGACAAGACACGGGAAGTGTGCCGTTTCCTGCACTCTAGGGTCTGTCAAACGAAAAGTTTCCCTCTTACGCTTCGCGGCAACCAACGGTGGCGCTCCGATTAGATAGTAGTCATCTTTTCTGTCCCCCCAATCGCCAACCACAAATCGCCGCCCCTTGACTGTCACTGTGAGTGTTTATAAAAATGTATGGTGGGGTGCGTGACCAAAATTGACTGCCCGCCATTGCTATACACACTTGATCTCAAGGGGCTCCAATAGAAATGCGAGGAAGATAATAAATTGTATCAACTATTTGTATAAAAATTCAACCTTTGCTCCAAATAAATGATGAAATGTGACAGCATAATAATACATTTCTTTGATTACAAACGCCTAAAATGACAGGCGGGTATACCTTGACAAACGAACTAGGGTGACGTTTCCCATCATGCACAGGAACATTTCTCCTTGATATAATTGCAATTTGTGAAGACGCGCTGCAGTAATAACTCTGGATTTCAATGTTATGCACCCATGCAGAGAGTCAGAGATGTATGCACGGGGAACAGATCCGAGAGCATGGCAGACATGGGACATGACATGGGTGGATATACAATGACCAATCAAAAAATGCGGAACACGTACAGTGTACGAACTTACGGCCTGGCCCTTCACCTCATGAAAACATAGGCTGAGCTTGAGGTGCAATCCATATCAGTCTATAGTTCTAAGCTAGGCCTAACGTTGGCGTATGCATGACTACACAACAACCAGGGTCTATGCTAGGGCCTAGGCTAGCACGTTTACAATTTGGTTGGATGGATTTATATATTCACCCAAGTCCAATATTTGCAATTTGCGTTGTCCCATCCATGTCTTAAAATGCCACAAGGTCACAGCAGGTGAGGTCAAAGGCACACAATGAGTCAGTGTACCATGCAAAATGGCATAGTCCTACCCTCCCCAACTCCTTATTGCCCTCGTAAGAATTGTTGACTCTTGCAATATTAAACCAGGAGCACAATGAAGCGAATACACTGGAGGGGGTTGGGGGGGGGGGGGTTGATTGTGCCCTGTCATTTTTTATCCTTACTTATTTTGCTCCTTTCTCTTTCTCTTGGTGCTCCACAGCAACTACAGGGACCAACCCTCTCTCACACAGGGCCACACATGCTCCCCGTATTTACCACATCAATTTGACAGTTAGGAGATCTCATATACATAACACTAAATGTTGTTTCTTAGTATGGGGCCTATGCCAAATTGCAAGTGGCCCCAGAAATTTAGCTGAAACTTCTGAACGTGTTTTCAGGTATACATTATTGGCCACTTAATCACAATTTTGAAATAGGGTTTATCTGACTGTAAGTCCATTTGGTGAGGAAAGATTTTTTTTATGAGACCTTCGTATTTTTGGGAAGAGCGCAAAGCGCCCCCCCCCCAAACAAAACATTACACCAACCACACCCTGTATGCCTATGCTTACACCCGTGTGCAAATGATAGAGGGAGGGGATGGCCCCACTCTTCTAGGTCATGTGGTGGTAAAATGTGGAAAATTTTGATACTTGGGTGTTTGGGACAAAACAGTTGGGTCCGTATATGTATGGGAATTTGGGGAAAGGAAATTGGCACAACCACACACTCCGCACGCTACTGCCTGGCACCACAGCCACTGATAAAACCCAATACTACTGCTTACCACAGTCATTTACTTACCTCACTCATGTAATAACATAATCCCAGGGACAGTACACCATCCTTTGTCAGGACCTGTGACCAGAGAACACTGTGACAGTGATACACAACTGTCACAGTGAGGACCCATACTCTGTGATCCAAAATGGAAAACAGAGTTCCAAAAAAATTGGAATTTGCACTTACGCTAAGGTCAATAACCCCTCATTGGCCTTTACTGACCTTGCATCACTGATGTTATTTTGAAAATGACCCCATACCTCATCAACGAGTCCCGAAGGATAACCACATTGACCTCAAACATGGCATTGAATTCCCCCTCATCATTATGTTTATTTTAAAAATGACCCCCCTACCTCATTCACAGAGCCCAACTCTTGAAGATTTTTGTATCCTGCCTGCCATTGCAGTTATCACTGTTTTAAACATAATATGCAGTTTTCCACCACATCACTACTGTCACTTGCCCTAAAAATTTGACGATCCCCCATACAGGTATTTTTATGTCCCCAGATTATCGTGGGGACCTAATAACCTAGTATGGATACAGGTATATTAGGTCCCCAGCATCATCTGGCATTAAACACTATCTTTGAAACTGTTCATCTGTCCCAAAGTTTGTTTTAGGGAGTCAAGTCACCCCCCTGGCTATTAATCATTTTAAAGTTGACTGGAAGGCTCCAATGTAAACAATAATCCCCCCTTACATTTTGTGTCCTGCCATTAGCAGTTACCACTGTTTTAGGCAATAATATTTTCAGTTTTCACACAGTCACTACAGTCAACTTCCTAAAAATTTGACAATCCCATACAGGTCTTATTGGTCCCCAGAAATCTGGCATGTGAAACCATAATCTTTTGAAAAACTTCATCTGTAACAAAGTTTGTTTTGGGAGTTCAACCCCTGCATGCTATAATCATTTTTTATTTGACTGGAAGTCTCCCCAGTGAAAACATAATAGTCCCCTGGGCATTGACCAATACCATAGTTACTAACAGACAATATTCTGAATACAGTCGAATGTAAATATAGGAATAAATACAAAATAATTTAAAAAAAGAAGTAATAACTGTCCAAAATAAGTTCTTGAAAGTTCTTCCATGTCCAATAAAACAGAGTACGATCTTCCATTTTCTTCCTGTTTCCATACAATATTGAAGCTATAATATTTAACAAATAGCAGCAAAAGGGAGGGGTGCTCCAGTTGGTGGGCTCTCAGCTTTGACCCATCCCTTTCGCTGGTTAGGGCTCATTGCCAGCTGAGGTTGACTGGGCATCCAATCGAAGTTGCAAAGGCTGGGGTGGCCAAGTTTGGTAGGCTCACCGCTTTGACCCATCCCTTTTGCTGGTCTGGTCTTATTGCAGCTGATGTGACAGGATGTCCAGAATCCCAGGAGCCAAGGGCTAGGGTGGCTGATTTTGGAATGGCTTGGCATTAACCCAGCCCTTTCGCTGGCTGGGCTCATCGTAGCTGACGGTTTTGACAGGGCGGCTAGGTTCCAAGGCGCGAATGGGATGGGTGGCCGAATTAGCTGGACGCGAGTCTTTCGACCCATCCCTTTTGCCAGTTGTTTTCCTTTCACTTTCACCTCATCAACAGTTGTAGTTTGGCCCATCGATCCTAAAAACACTATGAAAAACAATGAAACAACCCTAACTAGCCCAAATTTTTGAACTAAAAAACCTTGGCCACCAATAACGTCAACACAAAATGGTCCACACATGTCAAATAATGGCTCATTCGATCGGAAGGTGACATCTGAAAATCGTCACGAAAACTTGATTTGGCCAGAAAATCTGTGGAAAAAACCGTCAAAGATCACCAGTCAATTTCGTCACATAGAATGTGGGATATTAACCGTGCACTTCCCATCCTTGTCCACACCATTGAAAAACACCAGAAAAATCACTATAAACGCCTAACTGCACTAAATTTTAGATTAAAAAAATTTGACCTCTAATAACTTCATACACAAAGTCCCAAATGGGGTCAAATTTATGGACCATTTCGATCAGAATGTACCTTTGAGATCCCAAATGGCCACGAAAATTTTGAATTCGGCCAAAATATGTAAGGTCAAATTGTAGATCGAAGTCACGACACATGGGGGTCATCGAGTGGATCACTTTGGCACACATCCCCACCTCGACAAGACATTTTGGTTTCTCACGGTCTGGCCAAAAAACTAGTTTTGTACCTCTTTTGACCTTTAATGCCCTTGGATGACGTGACAGTTTTTTATAAAAATGTAACCCCCCGATGGGATACACCCTGCCTGAATTTATAAACCATCAGGAAAGATCTCTGGAAGTTGTTGAAGGAAACAAACTTTTTGGCACTGTTATGCCCATAGTTGCCATTGAATGACCTTTGATGACGTGACGGGTTTCATGAAAATGTCGCCTCCATGACGTACACCCAGTCCTGAAATCTCACTGCAAGCACAATTCACTGTAAGGTGTTCCACCAAAAAATAGTAGTCTTTTTGTCCATAATTGACCTTGAATGACTTTGATGACATGACAGTTTTTATGAAGAATGTTACTCTCGAGAATGCACGCAGTCCTACGAGCATTAAGTATCCCAAAGCATCTGGGCCGATGCTATTTGCCAAAAAGGTATCAAAACCACTCGACCCCTTGTAACTTGAGAACCTAGTTGCCCGATTGAAGCGGGAGTTGATTCCTGAAAACAACCATGACAATCACTATGACATCTAACACAACTAAATTTCAGATGAAAAATTTGACCTCGTGATATCTTCGCACACCAAGGTCACATGGGCCGTTATGGTCTCTGTTCGATCGAAGGTACCTTTGAGCCGAAAATTGCCACGAAATTTGATTCGCGGCCCAAACATGGAAAGGGTCAAATTGAGGTCACAGGGTCACACACAGATGGGGGTCAAAAAGTGGATCACAAATCGGCACCTTCCAACTCTCGTCGGCCAATATGCGGTTTTCGACAATTTTATGGGCCAAAAACTAGTTTTTGATTTGACCCCTACTTGACCTTTGAATTACCTTGGGATGACATGATCTCGTTATGTTTGAATATGATCCCTCTCATCAATTCACTGGTCTCAAAAGGTCATAACGATGTAGGACCATTGCTAATAGGATTTTGCCCTTTTAAAATTTTTCAGATTTTTGGCCTCTCATTGACTTTGGTGACCTTGAGGGGCAACCGAAAATTGGGATCAACTACACACATGACGAACCCACATGCTGAATATGAACTTGATACAGCTTGCGTTTCTGCAGATATCGTCCGGAAAAATGTGTCACAACACACCACACACACACGACACCCACACACATACTTGTCGTGACCGCATAGATCCTCAGCCGTTGTCAGGAATCAAAAATCAAACTCGTGACCCAAACTAATTGCATTTCATCAAAATACATTGTTCGGCACAATATGTGTCACAATAATTGAGGCAGTCCTATCCCTTGTCCATCAAGAAAGGATAAAGGCCGAAGCAGACGAAACCCCGTGTTTAAACTTGCCCTAAAGTGTATGGTAATATTACGACTACATAGGTATTGGGCTCCCATATTTCTCATCTATATACCTTCAGAGGCCTTCTGATAAAGATCATCTCCCTATCCTTCTAGATTCTGAACATATTATCAGGATTTCTCTCCATAGTTTCCTCCTTGTTAATGGCCATGCCGCAAACATACATCTCGTAAATATATTGCGCGGGAAGTAATAAGGCATGCAACATTCCCAGCTGTATTCGTCATATGCCGGTGATGCTCTGGCTGCTTTTTTTCGTCATGACGTACCGTTTTACTTTTTATATACTTCCCTATTTGATGATATCACTAAATCATTTGATGATATCATTCATTAAATCGGTGATATCAGTATCTAGTTTGTGATCTCATCGAACACAAACATTTGATGATATCATCAAGTATTTGATGCTAACACAATTGAATTCATGATAATCAATAATTCATCAGTCGATGATATCACAAATAATATTGTATCACCACATTTAATTTCGCTGAATATATCAACTTTTGCATGATGTCAGTAATTGATCTTTGACATCTACTTGATTGGTGATATCAGTCAAGTGATTGTTATATCACCAAGAGTGAATCAAAATGTAAAACCGCTTGGCCAGTCTGAACTTCAGTCACTCTGTTATATTTTTCTTAATCATTGCTTACCAGGGACGACATCATTACTGGCTACAGGTGAACATGAGACAATTTTTATCCTTGGAAGTCCTTTCGTTGTTCAAGTCCACTGGTCCATGTACAGGTTCACTTGACTTTTAGGGTACACTCTATTATCCTTTAGTAATCATCCAAACACCGAATTTCATCAGCCGACGGTGTAAAATCGGCACAATCTAAGATCTACCATTACAAAATTTCCTCTGTGATACAAAACAACGCCCCTGTAACCAATAACAATCATTGACAATCTGAATGAGAACCTAATCTCGTTCATTTGCTGTTTATGGGCGGCCTCCCCGACTCGCTCCGCGACTCAATACTTTTCTCCAATTGCGATATGGATTTAATGGGCCCTTTCACCAGTGCTAGTTTAAAGACAAGTCACATGTTTCAAGGGCCATTGGACCTAAGAAAAGAGACGCGGGTCAAGGCTGTTTGAAATACCGAGGCGGTCCCGTGTCGGGTCTCCCTCGCAACTTACCCTCAACCCCCATCAGCGTCATTTCTTCCACCCCCGCCCGCCGTTCTCTCTTAAAAGCACTTTGGTATATTAATCCGACTTTGATCGTCAACTTGAGCATAGACTGTGCTTACTCTGCGACTTCCTGCCGGCCTTTGACGCCATGTTTCTCATCGGTCACAATAAAGCCTGTGTATTGTAATACAGGCCTCTCTTGGTGTTTGTATAGTGTATTCCCCAAGGTCTGAAGGTAACTCAAGCCAAGTTGGGTGGATGGCCAGTCCGTATTCATTGAAGGCAATCGAAACTACCTGTAGCCTAGCCCTCGTATTGATGGGTAATTATTGTATGGAACAATTAAAATGTCAACAAAGAGATACATTCGTTTCTGTGGGTGATGTCCTTGACGATGGTAGCTGGGTTTTGGAAATTAAATATTTTTTCAAACATGTTAATCTCATACAGGCGCGTATGCATATTGTTACAACCCCAGGGGGGCGCGATCACTATCTAAGCGCGCGCCACTACTCGGTTTTGGCGCGGAGCGCACAGAAAAGTTTGAGCTTTTACACCTCCTAGTTCGGGCCGTAAATGGCCCGTCTGTGGGGCCTGAAAAGGGAACCGTTTATACTCACACTATCGGTTTAAAACAAGGTCCTCCCGTGGTGGGATTCCACTGAAAACAAAAATAATTTTGCACTCTTGCTTACTGGATAGATTTAATCTAATGTGAGGGTTGGGGTTTTCTTCTCCCATACATATTCGCTCATCACATATAAAAACCAACGCCATACGAGTGACAGCATTGGTTTCCTCTTCCCGTCGCCCATACAGTATACGCCCGACCCTACACAACTCTCATTCAGAAGTACTAATATGATTACCGTGATTAACAGATTCTTAATTATATTTTTATATTTGTGGGGACGATGTGGACTGCAAATTATTTACCATCTGATCGGAGCGCCACCCTAGGTTGGCGCAGTACGCACCGAGAAATTTTTGGCTTTTTATACCTCCGTGATCGCCCGGAAAATGATCACTCGGATTGCAGGAAATAGTACTCGTACTTTCGTACTGACTTTTCCAGTGGCGCAACTAGGATTTTTCAGTGGGGGCGCTGGAAGGGGGGAACTAGAGGCAAGGTGTCGCCCAGACTTTGGTCTTGGGGGGACAAGACATTTTCAGAAGAACAAGAACACTATCCGAGCGAAGCGCACCATCAGGTGGCGCGGATCATACACGGGAATTTTTGACCGTACAAGCCCCCAGATGGCCTGGAAATGCCTTTACGGGCGACTTTAGTGCAGGGGCCAACGCTTACCCGGGCATTTTATGATCACAAATTTTTAATCGATGGGAAAAAATTGGGACATTTTGTGGACTCGGTCCTATCGTTCCCCGACTTTAACTTGCTGCGCCATACTACGACCCACCAGTTGTGCGCGCGAAGCGCGCAATTTTTTCAAGGGATTTCCCAGAGCCATATCTTAGAAAAATCGACTCCACAGCCAGAAAATTAGAATTTAGGCATAGCTTTAGCTTACTTCCCATCATGATATAAACGTTATGCGCAATCTGATAGCTAGTACTGCAGTTCAAAATTGCGCTGGTGGTTTGAGAGAGGAGAAACAGCAAGAGGCTCTAATTAAAGGGGTTATTAGAATCCAAAAAAGAGGTTAGTTAATTTGAAGTTTTCAAGTTCAATGAGGATGTTGTTGTATATTTCACCTCACGAATGTATTGAGCTAGGGGATCAATGAACAGATTTTTGAGGGGAACACGGGCTAGAGGTTCCATATGGTCGTTCATTTAATATTGGGCAGAGAGCAGCATTGGTTGGTGAGCATGGGCGTCGATCCTGGGGGGAACATGGGGACACGTCCCCCCCCCCCAACTTTCAGAAGTGGGGGGAATCATATAAAGTACCCCCTCCCCCCACTTTTTGATCCTCGATGAAGACGAAAGTACATGTCCGTTTCACACTTATTCCGTTAAGTGGCTGGTTGGCTGAAAAAATATGAGAAATCAGCCTCACAAAGACCACAGTAGCCTTTATTATAAATTCCGACCCCGATTGTCCAAAATTCCGCGCGCTCCGCGCGAGGCGAGACCTGTAACTGTTGCTCGCTATGTGTTTGTGAGCGAGCCATTTGTAGACCATGAATTTGCACCTAAATTCAAAACTTTTCAAAGGGACGGGTACACCCTACTGCCTGAGACCCCCTCTCACAGGGCCCTAATACATTTAGCCCCTCGCCTAGTCCAGAAATGTCTTACGTCACTGCCTGCCGACAGATGAAACATAAATCTAGACCTCATGACGGATTCATAAGTATTCCCTTCTTTCTTCCTTTTTCTGCAACATGAATCCCTGGCCCTTACTAATTTCGCAGGGCGAAAATCCTTCACCCAATTAGATCAATTTGATCTTTTTTTTACAACGGCCCCCCTGGCGGCCGGGGGGGGGGGGGGCCCAGTCTGGACATAGTACTAGGGCTACATAGTTTTTGTTCACATTCATAATTGTAAAATCCAAACGCTTTGCTTCTGGCTCAACTACCAAATTCGTAGCCCTTTGAGAGCCGCAAGTTATCCTGAAAGAACATTCGGGCAAAAATTGCAATATTCGTGGGAAACCTGACCGAAAGGCAAAAGTGAGGGAACTGCCCAAATGGGGGGGTCTGCTGACTGGCATGATTTTTCATTCCAAACGCCCGAAAAAACAGCAATTTTTTCTGTCCGTTTAGGCAAAAGAGTTTCTGCAAAAAATCACACGGTATCTGACCGCCTAGCAGCTCATCAACACTTTTTTTCTCCTTTCGAATTTATATTCTGCAGTCGCCTACATGCATGAGGACCAATTGTTTCACCCGATGTGCTCAACAGCTGGCCTTGCATCACATTGCTTTGCGTATAGTCAAGGGGCAATTCTCCTGGCTAAAAGTTGAGGGTCCCAGGAGGTCAAGAGTAAAAACACGTATGTACGGAGGACTCCCAAAAGTTGGGGATCACACCCACAAGAGACTCGCCCTGGAGGGGAAATAGTCCTAGCAGATACCCGTATATTGCTAGTGGCAAACATTTAATTTTCATCATTCATTTTTTTCAACCCCAAGTTTAGGTGATATTGTAAATGTATGCCCAATATAGTAAGGTGGTAAGTATTGCACGGATGCTCCAGACCCAACTTAGGCAAATCAGTCATAATTCCGAGACTGGGCGGGCCGGGTTGCATGATATTTAATTGAAACCCGAACGAAAATACCCCAATCGCGAAATACTGGAAGAAATTTGGGCCACGTAAAAATGAAAGTTTTTTAATTATGGATTTGGGTGGCCGAATTTTCTGCGCGCTCAGTCTGATATAAGTGTGCATATACCATGAAGAAATCCACTACACCTTTTTTGAGTCCTGGGTAAGTTGTTCTGTTCCAATTTTAAAATTTTTGAAAAAAGAACCTGTGAACGCGTACCTGCACCTGGCATTTTATCATAGTGGTTTCGGTGGTTCTCATTGATAAATCCAATAATTTGATGGTCGTTAAACTGATCAAGTTATTGTCTAAAAACCGAACAATACTCGCGTTGGAAATTGTCTCAGTCCACTAATTCCAGTGCGTCCAGGTGCGGATGAAGATCATGGACCCGACTGGAGGCGAAGTCGAAGGATTACCCATGTTTCATAACCGCGTTGCGCGAATTTGAAATCGAATGGCCAAAAGTGCAAGCAAATTTCAATGGCGTTTTTCTCTCGGCGTTGTGAATATGCGATGTATGGCTTGCGAATCATTTTGTTCACCATCGAATAATTTTCAGAAGCACCCCCCCTCCCCCCCCCCCCCAATTTAATATGAGATAAAATTGAAAAATTCGGCGAAAATTCGTGGACAATTTAGAAAAATGAGAAAATGCAAAGTGAACCAAATACCTGAATTTTCTGCTGACTTTTTCGATAGAATGCCCGGAAAAACATGCGAAAAATTCCGCTCGCTTCGGACGTGCTGGTAGTCTTCGATGACTGAGTGTAAATTTCGGCTAAATATTTTACTGCCCCCAATTGGATGGGTCCCGTACGCCATGGCTTTTCCCTTCGATCCCACCAGGACCGTTGGGCAGACCCCTGGATCCCACGCAAACGAAGCCAAGTAAGAACAGGTAATAAAAAATATCAGTTGATATCCGGTAAATCCTCTTAGTATGCACAATGACAAACAACTTTTTTGTCTTCTCTTACTCCAAATCAACACATCTATATGGGTGCTATCGAGTCTGGCAAGTGTCGTTTCCGCCGATCTGGGGGTTTGTAAACTAAAAATTTTTCCATTGTAACGCTTCGCGCCAACCATGGTGGCGCTCCGCTTATATGGTTTTATTTGAATTCGTGTGTCCCCCCCCCCCCCCGCCCCCACCTTTTGTCAGAACGGATCGAGCCCATTGGTGGTTAGTATGTTAACAACACGGAAATTTCATGATATAAGGCCTCCTAGACGTTAAGAAAAGGCACTGTCCTCCACTCTTCCTGATCTTTTCACAGCCTCAGTTTATGTAGGGGCGCTAGACATTGACATGGTGAGTTTGTCATATTACTTCCGATAGAATTACTCAAATCTAAAAAAAAACTGCCTAATTCCCTCGCAGTTTACGAAGAAACCACTATTTTACTGTGGCAACTCAGTCCTAATTTTGGGTAACATTCCTCCCATTGCATCACCCTGCCTCTCATTTCCCATTCCATAGTGGTATTTATGACGTGGCCATCTAAAACCGCCCCGAGCACCATAGTCGGCTTATGCGTATCGTATTAAGGATGTTAGGTACTACTAGGCAGGGGCTTATAGTACAAACCGCGCTGCCGCGCCTGTCAAATGGGCTTCTAGTTGGGGTTTAATGGGTGTACCTTTGTCTGACTTATTTCACTGCTCCTGCAGGTTCGGCGGCTTTCATGATAGCAGATTATGGTCCATCTTTCGGCAAGGGATGTCAACATAAATGTATGTCGAAAATGAGATTCCAGCGGGTATGAAATATCCCCATGACTTTTTATCTCCCCCTGATAAGCCTGTAGTGGGTTGAGAGGGGGGGGGGTTTCCGGCCTCGATCCAATATTTTTTTTCATCCGAGATACCGGAAGCTGCTGATGTAACACTGCTTGACCACGCGGCGGGGGGGGGGGGCAGTGCTAAAATCGTGGGAACATTCTCACGGTTAATTTGCCTATATGACTCACCCAATTTTTTGGGTTTCTCCCCTTATTTTTTACCACCCCTTCCCTCTTCTTATTCCTCTTCCTCTTTTTCTTTCTCCCTTCTTTTCCTCTCCTCTCTTTCTCTCTCCCCCTCTTTTTCGTTTCCTACTCTTCCCTCTTTTTCCTTCTGTCCCCCTTTTCCTTTTTTCCTCCTTCCTACCGGGGGGGGGGGGGGGGGGGGGGGCGCGCCCAAACCCCTCCGCTGGCATACGACGCGCCTGTCATATATGTCACGAATAAAGAGGGAAAAACACATTTTGTCCAATCTTTCCACCTTTCACTTATATCGCTATTTGCTGAATTCAAATGGTTGAATTCGCATTTCGCGATAGTTAAAAGGCACAGCTCGCAACTTTTTTCCATCAATCATCTGAAAATTAAACCAAAAATGTGGACGTCATGGTGGAAATTGACTTGCTTTTTTTCAATTGACTTAGAGATTTGTTTCAAATATCTGAATGGTTTCAATTTGCAAATGCACAAAGTATCGAACAGGTTTTCCAGCATTCATGCTGAAAATTTCCTGAAATTCTTGAATATTTGCAACGTGCAGTCATATTTAGACATGAGACAACGACTTAATAGTTCAACATTTCATGATGCTGATGAGATTCGTGCCACTCCTGGGATGTCTCACGTTTTTGGTGTTCTTCTTGTTTGCCATCACTTTCCGAAATGCGTCTGTAGCATGTTATCTATCAGTCTATTGAATTGACCTTACACTCTAAATGGTATATTTTTTCTTTATATATAACTCAGATTCAAAAAGTAATACCCACATCAACAATTGTGGAAAAGCATAACAAAATCAGTAACATAGCTTGACTGTCTCATTATTTCGTGCACTCAGCACTAGTTTGACCTGTCCGGTGTGAAGTTATTTTGCAGATCAATAAAAGGGGTTGATACGCACTGCCTGGGTCATCTATATACTGTCACGTGTTTCCGTTATGGCTTTATTCGATGATTATAAAAGGTCAACAGGTCACGAGAGAACCTCTATTCGACCAGCATCGAGGCGCTATGACGAAATGCTATTTTGGTCACATTTTACTGAATAGAGAGTCGAACTTGCAGAGGTCAATCGTATGGCAACGTAATGTTCTGGAAAATGGAAAGTTTCGCGAATTTATTTCCTCAGATATTTAAATTTGCGTCATTTTCAGAGAAAAGACATTCTGGACTTCAAGGGTCCTCACGATTTGGAACGGGCACAATTTTAGACAATTCGATAAACCCAAATTAGTGAATGCGAGACAGTCACGCACGTTCGCGTTTTATCGAAAAAAAAATTCAACAATTGAGAAAGTTCAAATATTCGTCAGGAAAGGCTAAGATCTGAATCCAAGAAGGAGAAACCCGGAAAAAGGAACGGTACGATTGTTCGGATTTTCACCCGGATGAAGTCATCTCTGATGACAAAGGCTTGAGTCGAAGACGCAGCTGGGATCGACTGCTGTTTCGACTAGAGCGTGGATCTCCAGCAACAGCCCGAAAACGTTATTCGTGACGTAAGGAGTATGCTAAAGGAGTTACAGGAAAAATCGCGGGGCCCGAACGCGGCCACATAATTCTTAATTAAGATTGGCAACAGCCGTATATCCTGTAAATCTATGTTATTGATTGAAATCTGGTATCAAATTAATACCAAACATTGCGAAATCCATATGGTAAGCACGTTCATTATTGTATTACTTTCAGCAACCTCTGAGTTTTTTTGGTGTCCTATGGCGTTAATTTTCCCAAGATTTAATACCTAGTCTTATTGGGCCACATAGGGTTTGGGTTTTTTTTTTTTTTTTTTAGGGGGGGGGTTGGGTTAGCACATCTCGTCAACTAAGGAGAGGAGTTTTGAGAACTCTATGTGGGTTTGCCTCGTGGAAGTTGTGACACCACACTAACCCACTCATATCCCGAAATCCCCAACACCAACAAAGGATAACATTGCTACGATACAATACCCTACCAATCAGAGAATACCTTCCGAGGCATTGCGCATCAGCTAATGAAAGTTTACTTGTGCTACAATAAGAAAAACACGAAACAAACGAAAACCAACAAAGACCAACAATGGAAACAGTCACAGACGCCTAATTAATGTGCCGATTTCGTGATTAGGCAAAGAGCTAAGGGCAATATTACAGATACATTTGGGTGCCACGTATAGGGCGAGTGGTTTGAATATATGTTAATGAAGATACTCTGTTCCTCAATAAACACACTATATTGACTGTGTGTCCTCGTAAAACAAACACACGACGTTTCATGGTGAAAAAAAAATGTTAAATGGGTTCCAACAGTGGCAGGGAAGAAGGGTTCAGGAGAGTGTTCAATTCCCAAAACACTGAGCTTCAGATGCTTCTTGATAACGACGCCGTGAATTTAGTAAATTGCGGTGGTCGCTCCTCTTGCCATTATTTCAATCAGACCGGGCAATCGTGGAACAAAAACCATGAGGCCGACGGGGTGTGACCAACGTGAAGAATCATTCGAACAGGTCTCATTACAAATACTTGAAGAGGCAATGTCGTAACTAATTAAAAGGAATGTGAGACAAAAGGTTACAAAATAGTTTTCGCGGTAATTGAACTAGGGACTGGACCAAACGGAGCCTAAGGAACGATAGTGGACGTCATGCAAAGCGACGGCGATGCATCAGGCGAAAACCGCCTGCGCAATTTCAGTGGATGTGAAAAACTTGACTCTACTGTGGTTATGTTTTCACGAATTGTTATATTCCGTTAGTGGGTAAATTTGACTTTCTACCAGTCGACGAGAAGTGGAAAGTGAGGACAGAACCAATTGTGATGTCAGTGGGGGGAAGGTGAAGGGGGGGGGGGTATAATCAAACGTCAATGCAATATTTACATTTGTAGTACACGAGGCGGGGACGGTTTAATTGAAACTCAACTTGACCGCTTAATCCGGACATGTTGGTGTGTTGGTAAGTAAAGATGGACTGTCGCTGTAGCGCCGAGAACAAGCGACGGCGATGTTGCATGACTTCACGCCAATACCGTAATGGGGGCTATATGTAAATTGAAGCGATGAGTTTATACCTTATTATATATCAATTTCATTTGGACGAAAAAATGCGTGTAATATACAATTTGTTTCAATTTATCTAAATTATGGGATGCAGTCATGGTTTACCATATGAATTTTAATGACGACAACATGTTATTATTCTGCTCCTGATGTGGAATAAATTACAAAATCGAGATGAGGCTCCGTTAATCGATTTATGACAAAATTGCGTGCGTTCTTGTTGAACTGTCATACGAAGATAGGAGATGAGGGGGTAACTGAAGCATACGATTTCAGTCACGCATTTTTTATTAGAGGAGTACAACAACCTGTGTATCCTTAACTTACATCCTTTAGCCTGAGTGACATCTGGTTTGGGCCCCGAGAGAGCGAAATTACACTAGACTTCAATGTGAACGATATGTCACGTGACTTACTTAGAACGCGCCGAAGCAAGTATGTTATCAAACACGTGCAATTGTAAAAGTTTACATTACAATCTGGTGTATGTTCCCCGGAAAAACGGGAAAACCTCAGAGACCTTGGACTGACCCACAAAAAAGGGAACATGGACTCATCATGAGGAATCCATATACAAAGTATGGGGTCGATAATGTGTCCATAGCTGAAAATTTTCCAAAATTCAGTGTTTAAATTTCTGCAATTCTCACAGAAAAATCCCCCCACCTGTTCCACACTAAAACCATAGGGTTCAGGTATTCCCCAGGAGGATGGCAATAGGAACATTGCAGCGTATTGAACTGAGCGTTCTGAACTGATCGTGTCCACAAGGATTTAAGACTTTGACCTCGGACATCTAAGATGACTTTGACCTAAACACAAACAATAGGGATCATGTACTATTATGCGGAAAACTGCATACCACGTATGCGCTTGATCCAGCTACGTGGTTCGGAGTTAATCGTTCCACAAGTCAGCGTCCACACAGACACACACACACAGACAGACATATATACAGACATACATAAACATACATACATACATACATACAGACATACATACATACATACAACTAAAACTACATTCATACATACATACATACATACATAATACATAACATACATACATACTACATACATACAACATCCCTACATCCATAGTATATATACACACACAGTGACACACCACAAGTACACGACTGCATAAATTCTTGGACTGTCGTCAAGGAAATCCATCCCGGTGGGGTTGAGATAGAGTGTCAACAAGCTATAATGCAAAATATCGGTTCTTCCACAAGTCCAATTACCAAGAATGGCCCGCTTCGAAAAGAAAAACGAAGGGTATTGTACTCCCATAAAAATGGAGAAGTATGCCAAAAAAAAAAAAAAAAAACAAAAAAAAAATTCGGTTTATCGAACCAAGTATTCTGAACTTGAGGATTTTAGACTTGACTTGACGCACGCGAGACCATTGACCTGACCCCAACACGATAGGGATTCATGTACTCGTCATAGGGAACCCACATGACAAAAGTATGAGCTTGATCCATCAGGGGGTGCGCGTTATCGTTTCCACACAGTCAGGCGTCACAACCACACAAACAGACACACAAAACACACACCACGCACACACATACATATACAACCTACAGTGCCCACACACACTCACGCTGCATAGTTCTGGACTTCGTCACGGATAAAAATGGGTTATTTTCCGCCGTCCGTTTTAAAGATTATAGTGTCAAAGGGCCCAGAAATTCCTGGTATTTTTCTTACGTACAATTATGGAGCACAGTCAAAACACTCGATAACAGTTTACCACCCCCAACCTAGAGTTTAAAACAGGTCTGACCTTGTCCTGTGGGACATGTCAATTTGGCCCTCTAAGAGGCACCGCTTTAACTACATACAGATGTCTTCGCCCACCTACCAGTGGTGGCGACTATTACGAGCCCACGATGATACGGAGGTCAACAAGCTGTCATCTCGGGGGGTTTGTTGCACCCTTCTAGTGGAACAATAACCATTCTGGTTGTTGAGTATCGCCGTTTCAGGAGAGAATTGTTCTATAGTGAGACTATCCAAAGCCCAACCACAATTCCAAGAAAAAAAAAAATTTTTTCCGGAAAAAAAGGGGTGGGGGGACATTTCCTGACCTTGGAGAGAATACGAGAAAAAAGAGAACAAATAGTTAAATATAATTCAACAGGGGGACAGCGCCTGTAATGGAGGTTTCCTCAGATGTTGAGATTCTGTGCCACGCTGATTTTCCTTTGTTAGTTGGCAGCACCAAATACAAAAAGCGGCCAAATGAAAAGAAAAAATAAAAAAATAAACCATGTTGAATCACAAGCACATTTTTAAAAACCTCATCTGAATTATCAAGTTTTCTCAAGTTTGACATCTCCAGTCAAGAATACGGGGACCAGGGCGGCGCCAGGGTTTTACGATAGGGTGGGGGGCAGATTTGGCATGGGTGTCTGACAGGGGGAGGGTCTAAGGGGAGGGGGGACCCCCTCCCCTCTATCCCCTTCTCTGCGATTTTTTGAGTCATTAATAATGCTTAGATGCAAAGGGTGCGACAGTGTACCACTTTGGAGTGTATAACGTCAACGAGTTTTGAAAAAAATCCATAACTTTCTGGAAAAAATAAAATGCATAACATTTTCCAGGCAGGTCATATTTCATTCGATACACCTGACAAAAAAATACCCCCGATGACTGTCGTACGTTCAGGGCGGCGATCTATTTTAATAGGAGGAGGGGGGAGGGACATAAGAGGTCAGACGGACATATGAGGTCAGACCTCTGCGGAGTGCCAGCATCGGTGGGGAGGGCCGGCAATCGTACATGGAATTTTTGTTTTACAGACCCCCCAGATTGACAGGAAACGGCATTCCGGGGGGCCATATGGCGTAAGCAACATCCCTAAAATGGCAATAATCCCGAATTTATTTCACGAAACATTCTTGAGGGGACGGATAAATGGTTATCCGTACATTGGGCCCGGTCGGTTGTTGACTGTCTTAGGGTACAAGGAAATTTTAGTTTTACAGACACCAGATTGCTCGGAAACGGCATTTTCCTGACCGTATGGCAGTAAGCAACGTCCCAAAATTGGCGTTTCATTCAACTTATATTTCAAGAAACGTCCTGGAAGGACGATCGATGGCCATTCCTTACAATTCGGATCAGCCGCCACCATCATGCACTCTTCTGGGTACAAGGAAATTTCGTTTTACAGACCCCCCAGATTGTAGGAAACGGCATTCCCCGCGTATGCAGTGAGCAACGTCCCCTAAAATTGGCCAACTTTTTCAAATTCATATTTCAAGAAACTCCTTGAAGTAACTGATCGTCCATTCTTACAATTCGGCTAGCTGCCGCCATCAGTCGACGCGTCGGGGTACAAGGAAACTGTTCGTGGGTTTACAGACCCCCAGATTGTATGAACGCATTTCCCTGCTCGCCGTATGGCAGTGAGCAACGTCCCTAAATTGGCAACATTTTCAGAAATTCCATTTCAGAAACGTTCTTGAAGAAACTGAGCGTGTTTTTATTCTTTTCAATTTGGGCCAGCATCAGTGGACGCTTAGGGTACAAGAACATTTTTGATCCTTCCGAATCCCCCCAGATTGCCGGAAACGGGTTTTACTTCCCATGTTTTATGGCGTAAGCAACATCCCCAAAATTTACAAGAACCCGCTCTTGGAGTAACTGATCTATGCTTATTCATTACAATGCGCACCACCATCAGTTGACGCGTCTGGGGGGGGGTCTTATGAACCCCCCCCCCCAGATTGCAGGGAACGGCACGCCCTGACTTATGGCAGTAAGCATCACTGAAATGACAATAAATTTCCGAAAGTGATCGATGTTAATCAGTACATTTCTTCCATCGTGCGTCTTCATTCCTACCCATAGCATGTTTTAGAGATCTTACATCGAGAGGGACCTTTACAATTGGGTTGAGGCTGCGGCCCGCAGCATTGAACCTTGCTGGACATCACTGTCATGGAAACTGTGTAGATTTCGGGACATTTGAATATAAAGAGGATTTGAGCCAGTCAGCAGGACAAATTGCGTCATTGTAGATTGGTTGTTATCCGTTCACATGTCGTCCAAATTTCCCGTCTCAGAATGTTCTCTCCGCTGCTCTGCCCTGTTTATAGTTTGACATTGCGTCATTCACGTAAACCTCCATGCGAGTGCCCAACCCTGCCTTGTGTTTTTCGTTACATATACTTCATTTTATTTAAAAAAAAAACAGCAGTCAGGCTGGCAAAGCACGTATGAACATAAGGATCGAAGGTCAGGACTAAACTGTGTGGCAGTTTATAAGAAACGAAAATGCCGTAAGTTGGATCCCGGCAGTTGTGTAGTGGGCGGGGGGGCAACATGAATGTCCCAACCAAATTATCTTTGTGGCCTACCATATGTTTCACGACACTTGAAGATGGCAGCGTATGGAGAAAAATCATATTTGCCAGAATCTGACGAAGTTTAATGTAACATGGGCTATGCATTATACTGTAGCGGAAAAGACAGGATATTTATAGCGCGAATTTTTTTGGTCATTTCGGCCTCGAAATAACATTTTTAAGCCCAATATAATAAGAAATAGGGTGGACTTTTTGTTAGGCCGTTACTGTACGCATGATTATTGGATATTTTTTCACATCCGCAAAATATGGGAGGACATTTGATTTATGTCCCCAACCCAAAATATTGGGGGAACTTCCCCCCCCCCTCCAGGTAGCAGGCTTACTTTTTTTGAAAAAATGAATGTATGTATGCAAGATGGTGGTTAAATAAATAAAAGCGAAAATGACCAGTGGTAGTTGTTTTTTGTAATTCCAAATAGAATCACTCTAGGAAAAACAATAGAAGCAGTCTCAATCAGAACATCCACATTATATCAAAGCTGCAAAAAAAAACTGATATTTTAATCCTTAAGCCGAGTACACTCTACAAAAATGCTGCCCGCCGTTTGCAAGTAAATGAGTCTTTAAACCTTAATATCAACAACGGTGGCTTATAACGACCACAGTGGTCTCAAAACAGTTCAAAATACGTACATTTGCGAACGCATATTACAGCAACAGTTGAGTCTCGATTTGAGTCTCGATGAGAAGATAGAAAATAACCTATGTTGGATAACGTATTTTGACACTTCACCCTACCCCGACGAAAACGTGGATTAAAACATAGTTCTGTCGATTTTATTTTTGCGGCCCAAACCATGGGGGGGGGGGGGGGCAGCAGCCCTCCTTGCCACCAAATGTGGCGCCGCCCCTGCGGGTGACAACCGCCCTTCTTTTTTGGGGGGGGGCCGTCGATTATGAACTACAGTAGTTATTCACCTTTCAGATTTTTAATACAGAAGTAATAAACATATTCAAGAAGTCCTGTTCTCGCTTTCCTGATTGAATGGATTTGTGATTCCTTCCTTTGCATCCTAGCTTTTCTGCTACGACAGCGATAGCATTATATAGTGTTTTAAGCTTATACTGATGCAACTCGGGATTCCGTCTGACCAAAAGGTGAAGCAGAAACCTTGAGTAGCCCATGTTTTAGTGGTTCAAGATAATAGAAGTATGGGAAAAGCATAGTCAATTTACAGCAATAGTTGATTTGTCTTGACAGAATAATTTTCACGTCCGTTTAACGGATTCATTGGCTCCATTCCAACCAATTGCCTTGAACATGCGGTGCTTTCTTTTATAAACGTGGTTCTCGGTTCTGCTTGTCACGCCTGTTTCGCGGTCAGTGGGTATTTTTGTGCGGATTGTGGTTTCAAATATACGATCTTCAGAGGATGAAGAGTGCGAGGATGGAATCGCAGATATTACAGGCAGGAATCCAAATCATTATAGAGGTGGTTATATAGTTTACCAGCCCCTAGTTTTCACTTGAAAAGGACAGTAACCAGTGAACAGTCCAGCTTTAATTCATTGGTAGGGTTTAATTACCGTTGGGTACAGATTTTCACCGTTTTCACGTCTTCTTTGGTAAAAACAGGTTTGTAAAAACCAAGTACGCATTCTTCGCTTTTCGCTAGGCAAGATAGCGATTTGTACTATGTCCAATCAATATGACGTGTCGAGTCCAGTCTATTATGACGACCACGGGTCACTGTGCTATTTCAACGGAGCAACAATGTTTAGACGTCATCGAGCGGTTTCATGACCCTCTAACCCTACCCTAATACTTCAAGCCGGGCATTACTGCAACACGGATTCAAACAAAGCAGCGATTTATCATTAACCAGGAAACGTTTGTGAGAGCAGTTGACATATATAGGAAGAACGGAAGAAGTCATTTTAAACTTTTACCGTGATCAATATCCTCATCAACGAATCATATCATACCCACTGTTAATGAACCACTATCACACAGGGTGTTTATCGATAACACGCATATGTTTTCCTATTACCCAAACAGGTCATCAGCAGCTAAGGCATGCAGGGTGATTATGGATGATTATAATAAATGATCATAAATAATGATCATAATAATGATCCTAATAAGGATCCTAATAATATAATAATAATGATGATGATGCTGAATGTTATAATATAATAATAATAATATATAATAATAATAATAATAATAATGAAAAACAAAATAATGAATAAAAATAATAATAATAATACAGCATTTTAGAGCTATACGCTAGCGCTATACAAACTATATACAATACTTCTTTAGGGTCCACATACATAAAAAAAAAATACATGCTCTCTGAAAAAGATTTACGTCTTAAGGACGGATTACAGTGTTATCATGAAGGCCTACCTCTAATATACGGAGTGTTCAACGCCGCAAAGTTTACGCTCGCTGCGGGCGGTGGGACTTCGAGCGGCAACTGAAACTTCCTTTGCGACTCCTGCGAATTTCACTACGTCGATTTCACAGACAGTGACCGTATTGTTTTGGACGCGCACCGGCCGAGTTCAATGTCCTCCAAGAATTAGGAAGTTAGACAACTGATAGCAAAAAGGATACTACTTCAGCCGAGTCGCCGAGCTATTTCGGCTCCCATTCTGCCTCACGCTTGTGATTTATTTGCCATCATGAAACTACGTGAGCCTGGCAGAACTTCGAAATTTTTGAACATGTTCAAAATTCGAGCGTCTTGCCTCAATCTTACGGTAAGGACATCGAACCGTATGACCGTAAGCTGTAGCAAGCCTTGTGGTCAGCTATCCGTACAGTGTGGGGCAGGATAACTGCACCCAAAACGATTTACATGGTCCGGAATTAGTTCCATGGACGCCAGGGCACTGGACGAGAAGGTTTCTGGTATCCACAGGTGTGTGTTTGAACCTAAGGGCATAGTAACATCGAATATGTGTTTGAGCGAAGAGAAAAGAGACGTGTATGTGGAGGAACGCTCGTCTTTGTCATGGCGCCAGAGATAGTGGGCACTGACTGTTTAGACATTTGAATACCATAAGCTATTAGTCGTATAGTCATATGAAATGTTGTATTGCAATAGTCCGATCCGACGTAGCGAATGCAGGAGGAGCCCCAGAAAAGGCCGAAGCCCGACAGATACTTCCTGGATGGAACCAATGTAACCGTATTACTGGATCGTGAACGACGACAGTGTGTGTATATGTGCGATCCCATGCATGTTCTGTCAAAAGAGAACACCAAGGTTGCGGACTTGATCAGTTGTGTTCTACACTTGTGTCACGACAGAAACAAATGAGATTGAGCCTGACAGAGCGAAAACGAAACGCACTGACATGCATAAAATTCCGTCTTGTTCCTTAATCATTGAGCTTTGTTTGCCGCCATCCAGCGCTCAAAGTGAGGCAGTTTTCAAGGCGTAGTTTAGTAATTCTTGGGCGAGGTTGTCTCCGAAGCTAATATACAGCTGACTGTCATCGCTAAACATGTATGCGATGTTGTGTTGGCGAAAGGCGTTCCTCGAGAGGGACATTGGCAAACTGAACCAGTATCGGACACAGTAAGTACTGATCTTGTGGTACACCCACTGTCATGCATACGTGTATGGAGAAGTCGTCGCTAAATAAACAGCCTCGTGACCGTGATAGAGGTGAGATTCGACCCATCATAGCGCTTGATCATTGACGGCGTAAACGTGCTTTAAGGCGAGCTAGGAGTATTGTGTGGTCTACAGTGTCAGAGGCTGCACTAAATTCCAACATGCTGTGCACAACATGTCAGCTCTGGTCTGTTAGTAGCCAGGCCTGTAATTGTATAGACACCGCTCTCTCGAGGCATTGGGAATGTAGTACGGATCGATACCAGTCGATAGTATGAAGCACCGCTTGAAACCAACTCCCGTCTTTAGAGTGGACTGATCACAGCATGCTGAATAGTTGTGAAAAGTTCTGAGAGCAGGGATTCGAATTCTGGTCACTACAGTAACAGTGAACCAGGCACAACTTGAAAAACCAAGCTGGAACAGGATTCACAAGATGATGATTGCAGGAACTGGAAAGTGATAATCCTGCACCTCATTGCTCACTGACTGGCGCAATAAGTGAAATTGATGATCCCGTGATCTTGCCCAGGAGACTGCATGGACAAGTATCATCGGTGTATCCATCCAGAGTCGAACGGATGCGTCGGATTCTCTCATGGAAGGACTGGCCGAAGGCTCAGGCAGTAAGGGATTTAGGAATGGCTGCAGCGCTGCTGCCGTCCAAAGGCGGTATTGATGAGCAACTTATCGCGGTAGTATGAGCACTTTGCTCGCCAAGGGCTTGTGCGTGATCCAACATTCCTTTCTGAAAATCTGGCGTTGAACTCAATCGACCAGCTTCCAAACCCGTCACACTTACGCGTACGGAGCTTACCTTCATGAAGCTCCTCGGAGTACCAGGGAGTTGGTCGACAGGTTACAGGGTTGTAGTCGGGCCCTGCATCCGAGCCAACAACCCCCGACGGCCGACGGCCGCACCCCTCGAGGGCCGAAGCCCCACTTCCGAGGTCGAGGCCGAGGTTCCGGGCAATAATCTTACAGCATCGAAATTCTAAAGTTTACCAGTCGGTAACTACATAAATTAAAAATTTGTTTTGTTCCCCATGGGCTACAGCTAGTCATTTATGATTAATGTATGGAGACAGAAAGGTTTAAAGTCCCCAAAAAGAGGATTGAACAAACCCAAGTTGATATGCAACAAATTTTAATCTTGGAGTCAGGATATGGGGGGTGATCTTGAGTCAATCACCGAACGAGTAGCAACATAGATTCGCAATTTTTTTTTCTATCTGAACACCATTCGGAAAGAGACACAGAATTTTGCAGCCATCGTTCATTAGCTCGGATTCTTCCACCGCCACGTGTGCATCGTTTCGATTGAATTAATTACTGAGATGGAATGTTTGGAATCAGTCACTATTCACAGCCTCAGCAATAGGAAATAATAAGAGTTTATCGCGAGGCCATCTTGGATAGGCAGTAAGCAATACATTCACTAAATCAATCCAAAACTACAAGTAGCTTCAAACCTAACGACACAAACCAAACGCAAAGCCAAGGAGGCTTAGTGAACTTCCTTGACTGCCTGAAGATGTTGACCTAAGATGTCCTGACAGACCCCAAAAACAATAGGGATCACGTATCATTTACGAGGAACCCAACTACCAAGTATGAACCTTGTTCACCAAAGTAGGGTAGAGTACCGTGTTAACACGCCGGGCGTTCACACACACCACACACCAAAAACAAATTACAGACACACGGAGTCGGACAGAATCGTCGTCGTAATGTTGTCTGTTCGATGTTGTTATGTGCTACCGTGAGACGTGAGGGAGTGAGGACAGGAGTGTTCACAGTAGCCGCGCAGGTGCAGGAGGCACTGCTTTGTACAACAAATCAGTGTGCACTGTGCGGATGTGTTGTACTGTGCAGTGCCGGTCAGCAGCACTGTAAGTTTGTCTATGACCAGCTTTAGAGCGCGTGGCAGACGGTGTGAAATGGAAATTTCCAGACTGCATGGGGACTTGATGGCGAACGCGGCCGAGTGCAGAGCCAGTACATTTTATCGGGCCAGTTTTTGTGCGATACCGAGTTAGGCCCTATGCTTTCGCCTAGTTCAAGTTGTCGCGGGTAATTCAAACAAAATCCAGAAGAAGCATCATTTATACTCGGCCCCGACCCGGCCGAGGCCGAGGCCTGCAGACGCCGAGGCCGAGGCCGCTAAAAAACGGCCTCGTGGCTCAAAACGCAGGTTACACTCCGCGTCTCGATAGGAAGCGAATGGTCAGGGGAGCAGCGATGACTGCGAAGAACTACCACAAGACCACTCCGGATCGCTTCAAAACGTAGATTTTAACCCCATGTTGAAGTAATTAAGGGGCAATTAAAGAGGCCGCTCTAATCCCTTTCTCTTCACAAGAGGGTGGGGAGAGAGGTAGGTGGACAATCTTTCATTAGGTGGATGCCGTTACAACGGTCCATTTGTTACAGTTTCCAGGGAATTCTTCGTCACGAACACCATCTTCGGGGGTCTATTCCAGGTTTCCTTAAAATCGGCTTTGGCCGTCAGAAACCTACTTTTTGCCGCTACGGCGACCGACTTTTCATATCTTCGGGGGTGCCCCAACCACCGCCCACCCCCCCCCCCACACCCCACACCCAGACCCCATAATACGCCCCTGGCTGCTGAGAAATACTATCTGCAGATTTCCAAAGGATAAATTAAACGCCGATACCTGGGATTATTCTCGGAGTGTCTCGATACGGAGCTCATCCTAAAGCGCCACTTGGGCCTTCATTACGAGTACGGGTATTTATGAATGCAGCTCTGTTACCATTGGTTCTATAGCACTGTGCGATTACCCGCCAAAGATGTGAAAAAAAAGCCACACACCACATTGTATGATGAATTGTGACTCATTTGTTAACCACTACGTGGGTTTGTATTATGAATCGCGGCGTTTATTGCAAATCCGGGTTATTATGCATATAGCCTACTTCGAATCATGTAATAGTAAACAGCAGCGCAAAGGTAATAGTGAACCATATTTTGTTTTTGTATTTCCCTAATTTTCTCTCTCCTGGTTGGAATCCCCTTTCCTCAACTTCTCAACGAAAAAACCGCTTTGATAGTCGCGGTTAGATTTTACAACAGAACATCAAACTTCCGTCTTTTTTACGAAAAAACTACGTGGAGATGACCTACACGTGACCTTGGCATTTACTAGACCGGCATATAAAAGTAGCAATAAAACCGTTGATGGGGCAATTTGAAAACCGATATTGCTACTGTTATTCTTAGTTTGCTCAGATACGCGTTGGACCGCTGCAAAAACTGCTAGGGCAGTTAGTAGATTAACGCTCTCCAAGTAACGTGAAAGAATAAGACTTCAGTGCATAGAGCAACCGCTATGACTTATGAATAGGATGGTCCGCCAGGTGAATGTAATTTGGTAACTATGAACCGAGCAAACGGCCACCCCAATAAAACGTAAATTAAATACGGTCAATCAATCGTATACAGTCATAATATAATAGTGGACCTAAATCCCCGAAGCTCAAACGTTCGAGCGATCCCAGGGTTAACCACGGTACTACTTTAATACGCCATTTTACTAGTTCGAAAAAGAGAGGGCCTGAGCCCACACTGGGCACCATAAACCGCTGGCTCCGTTTGTGAGCACTTTTTAGAAAGCTATATCCGCTATATTAGCCACTTGGACAAATACCTTGCCTATATCGCCGAGAATTCTATGGAAAAACGAAGGTTATTCAGAGGTGGGATGATTCACGTTCCCATGCAGTGGTGCTGCCCTCTGGAAGGGGTCCATTCTCAATTCAATCAAGTTATACTAAACGCAGAACCTCACAAAAGCCTATTCATTCAAGAAGAAAGATATAGGCATACATGATCTAGACAAGGCGATTGCCCCAGGTCTTCGACTGGTTGCGCGTCAGTGTTTTCATTAATAGTCCCATGCAAACAATTACAAGGCATTTACTGTGTGCTTTAAATCACGTCGTTGAAATCCTACGCACTTAATTTCAAATGAAAAACTTGACCTCCGATATCTTCGCGCACAAAGGTCACAGGGTCAAATTACGGTCCATTCCGAACGAAGGTACCTTTGAGATCCGAAAATGGGCCACGAAAATTTGATTCGGCCAAAAACATTGTAAAGGTCAAATTGAGGTCAAAGGTCACAAAGATGGACGTCAACGAGTGGCCACAAGGGTGTGCACCTCCCAACCTCGGCCGACATTCGGGTTTCATGTTATGGCCAACAAACTTGTTTTTGACCCCGAATTGACCTTTGACGGACGTATGTTACGCTGAAAATCTAAGCAGTCATCTACTCATATCCCGCATCTGGACAAACCAATTACCATAGCTCCTACGGTCATCCGTAATCTTGCTCACGAGCCTAAACACTAAATTACAATAAAATAGGCTAATTAAGTAATAATAATTGACTGTGTGCCCAAATCTAATCAGAAGTGTTTACCCAACCTCGAAGCTCCCTGAAAACTTTGTCGCAATTGCACTTGATAGGGCGAAAGATATCCTGTCAAGAAAGTGTGACCACACACACACCACCCAAACAACACACGCACACGCACACGCACACGCACACGCACAAGCACACGCACACACACACCAACAACACATAACACACACACGCACACAACACATACACACACACACACGCCAGGGGACCACTAAGTCTCCTCCTGAATTCATCCAGGCGAGACAAAAAGGGGGTGCCTAAAAGTAACAGGGCACGTCTCCCAAACAACACAATAGCCGAAAAAGGCGAAATGACCAAGTGTTATAACTTAGCTCGTAACATATTGGACGACCAGACGTTTAGATATCAGTGTGGCCCTGGACCATAACCTTACCAGTACTATATACGATGCTCTCCCTGGGCATAAACTTAACGGTACATCATATACGATGCGATCCTAGTCATGTACTGGAAACAGTGGGTTCTTCATGTGTAAGGTGTTACAATTAGCGAAAATTTTGTATAGGTGTCTAGTTTAAATTAGCACGACCATAGGGCGGCGCAAGCGGGGTGAGGGGGACGGGGGACGTGGCCCCAAAAAAGTTGAAAGTGGGGGGACCGTCCTCCTAAAAGTTTGGCAAATGAAATTGGAAAAATAAACACCAACATCGACAATTAAAATCATTATCGATTGCGGAACAGAGGGGATATAGAACAATAGATTCTAACAGGCCCTACATAAATGTGAAAACAGTATCCTTTCTAAGTCAACAAATGTTTGCCGTACGAACCCGCGCCACATGGTCTCGTTAGTCGAAGCTTGTAGGCGAAATCGGAATATTGCCCATGTTCACCAGCAGTCTAGATGAACCTACGATTAACTGTTGAGCGCGCGCTAATCGTCAACATGAATTGATTAGGGAACCGAGTTAGCATTTTTGGGCAATACAAGGAAACTGACTGACGTAACTCTAGATATTCAAGAGGGACAATAATCACAGCTTGTACAAGGCACAATACTCGGCAACAGAGGTGGGACATTTGAAAAAGGTTAGTCCTTAGATTACAAATAGAAAAGTGATGCTTACATTTTGTACGCTTATGATGAACCGGGAAGAAGCCCCCCAACTGACATGTCTGTGAATGACTTTATCATGTACATCTGACAGTAATGGCTTTAGGTGTTACGTACATTTCAAATAAAAAAAGACACCGAAAACCGCATTGATTCATTTATCAAAACTGTATTACTGTACAAGTGCTATTAAATTTGCGTACAGACATGTTGCGTGCATACCACAATAACATAATTCTGAAACTTGATTAACTGGTTTGGGACAACACTTCATAACCCAAGTTTCCTGAGTTTAATGAAGAAAAAACTCAAAGATGCAACCGATTGCTCAGGGAAATGTTGTTAGAGAATCATTACCATCACCATTGTGCGTATGTGTGTCTGTGTGTGTGGGGGGGTTTGGTTTGTGTGCACGCGTGTGTGTATGTGTGCTTCCTTCCCCCTTTTTTTCACAGAATACGTTTTAACAGTGTGACAGCGATCTCGTGCCACTTGCGTTTTGAAACTCTTGAAACAACATAACAGAGACGTAAATGGGGCGGGGTGTGACAACCCCCGCCAAAAAACTAAAAGTCGGTCTCTGGAGAAAAAAACAAAGTACCATGACGTTGCGTGACCGGAAGTGTACTATACCCACCCCCCCACACTCCCCCCCCATCACCAATTCGATAGAAGAGGTCGGTTAATGAGTCGTCTGCGAAAAAGTCAGCCAGTCACAAGTAGTTAATCTCCATAAACACCGGTATATAGCCATGGTCTATTGAAAGTAAGCGTATTAGTAAAAAAATGATGGATCAACTTACAGTTCATAACGCATCATCAAACCGTCAATCTGCTAATTGATAAATGTCACTTACTTGCGGTTGTCGTCTGATCAAACGTTCAAGTGTAACCTTATTTCTATGCCGTTACCGTGCTCTATTTACGAGTGATACCGCTTGGTCCGGTCAAGTTCAGATACAGTTCTTCCTATTCTAACGCTTTCTTCCAGACGTCGAGGAAGTCAGGGCAGATGAAACAGACGCGGGAAATGTAGGCTAGGCACACGATCGCAAACTTCGAATCAAAATGTCAACTCCATTTCTTAACCAGTTGACCGAAATGCCTAATATACACTACGAGAACTTCAACGTATATAGGAAAAAACGGTACAGCAGTGGAGCAATTATCTCAGAAGCGCCCCGCCATATAATCAATGTCTGACTCCCACTTCATGACAGGCTCAAAATGAGTGCACGATTGGTGGGAAGGACCAGTTGAAGAAACTCTTGCCTTATTCCCTTAGCGGGGGCCGAGCGTCGACGTTGCCTTATTATATCTGTGTCAACTGTAGTTTGACCTCACTTTACGGTATGTATCCACGTTTAATGATAAGACAGAACAAAACACCCTGGATTCAAACCAAAGAGCCTGTTACACAGACGTGGGCCTGTTATGGCTCATTCAGGATGAGGGGGAACACACAGATTATAATATGAAACATTCAAATTATACTTATCACCTCCGCGAAAATCAGACATCGTTTTTGTGACGCAAGGCTCATGCTGTGCAATGCTTCCTTCATTAAGCGCTGTTAAAACTAGTGCAATACGACACGATACGATAACTTTATCGGAGGGAGTGTTCACACTAATAGCTTGGTTGGCAGAATTTTTGAATATCAAGAATTGTAATTCGAAGCATCCGATGCCTGTATCTTTCTCATTACTCGTAGGAGGCGTGAAATAGTGTTTATCAACACATTTTAAAGCAAGCATCAACAGCCTTTTCTCTAGTCATGGAGACATCACGTGCAACTAGGGGCACCTGATTCACACCTTTTTCTGAACAACACTGACCTTCATTCCATACATAAATTTCCTCACGATACATTTGGCCATGATCTACGTGGCCGCCCTGGCGGACGGTCCTAACCCAATGGGTCATGTGGAGATGAAAAACGGTGGACGGGATCATCCCCGGGAATCGCGTCTTTGCTCAAAGAAGCGCAGTTGACGATCACGAACCAGGCAGCTGACCTCACCATCCCCGCTTCCCGGGGTACCCTGTCGTTGGACACCCAGTCCTGGCAGCGATATCTAAGAATGCGGCGAAGTGATGTAGCCAAGAAAGCACTCAGTCCCAGTCCCGTCTCAGTCCAACAGTGAAGTTCCACGCCTCACAGAAGTATAAGGAGACTGGAAGAACAATTGAGCTGGAAACACGGAGCTTGGTTACTCTGCTCAGAACAAGCATGTAAACATCATGCCTATACGGCTCCACCTGTGTACCCTGCTACTTTCCTCACGGACCTACAATACAGTATTGACTAGGCGTTAGATCGACATCATACCCCCCCCCATAGCCCCCCCCCCCCATAGCTTACTACCGCTTGGTGGACGCTGATGCAACACGCCTCTCCCCTGCCTCATGGTCACGCTACTACAGTATATGAGGAGGGCATTATGGATTCGAAGTAGAATCATAGTTTCGTATGCCCTACGTATGGTGGAAATAGGGCCGAGCAGCTCAATCAGAGGCCAATGTCTGTCCTGGATACGTCAATGCCCCAATATATTACTCAAAACCCCTTATTTTATCACCAAAACCCACTTTTAACGCTTAACGTCCCCCAATAGCCAGTGCCGCTCCGCGTCAATAAAAGATAATACCTCCCGATTTTGACTATACCGCTTTCTGCGTTCCGCGGACCGCCCACGGGTAAAATTACCTTGGGTAGATTACCCCCTATAACTCCGTGTTTGCTGGATGCATGAAACACGATCTGGAAACAATTCTGTATATTTAATGGAGGTGTTTATCGGTACGTGGATCGGTGGACAAGCCCTTGCAGAACGCGGGTCGTCGAAAGAATTCCCTACGTCGATTTTTTTCTTCGTTCGTGATATGTTTATTGGGCACGCGGATTGTTTCCGCATTCCGCCTCACGGGGTCGGCGTCTCGCAAACTGTGGTGAACACGGTTCAGGCTACGCCGAGGTACTGGAAGCCGTAAAACTGTTGTTAATATAACACATACTAAAATAATGATCTCTGAACCACAATCCGCCACTTCGTAATTAGCTGTCAAAAAGGTTTAGGAAAATGGGTTGAAGGAAGCGACAGGGTATAGGATTCCGTATAGAATATGTGGAGTCATCACGTGGAGTACTATGGTCGACACTAAACTTGAACTAGATTGACAAAGTAGGTAGACTATATCAACAACTCAACTAAGTGGACACTTTTCGGTGAGTCTGTTTATTTATATCACTGCGCCGAATCCTTTTGTTTAGCATTTTATATATATCAGAAAAGTTCGACTGCAATGAAAGAAAGTAAGAAATTCATTTGGGTTGTAAAGCTAATATTATTTGTTTGGAATGGGAAATGAAATGTCCTTCGCAGTTTACTTAGCAGTGGGTAGATTGATCACATGAAATGTTCTGCGTTCTTTATTAATTTGTCTTATAATACTAGTAAGGAACCGTTGTTGAACAATAGGTTCCTTCATATCAGTGATAATATCAGTTTTTTATCTAAATCAAACAAGCACGAAATGTGACTCGTTTGCCCGTGTGGACTTTGGCAAGCATTCTTCCAAAGGCGACGGCGAGGGTTATTTTGCCCATACAGTATAGGTATAAGACGTAGGTAGAGACAAATAGAAACCATGACAATATAACCTTGAACTTTTTTGGAATTCACTCACGGAATTGGAATGAACGTACTCAATGTTCAATTTGTCCATCGCGCCTTATTCTGATCCTCGGTTATTGTAGGTAAATAAGTACATAAATTTATGGAAAAATAATGTTCAGGCACGGATTATAGCAGGAAAAAGAATAGCCCAAGGGTTTAGTGATTCTTTGGCCTGCTGCCTGCCAATGTCACTAAAGGTCAACGAGAATTCAGAATCTGAAATATTTAAAAAGACAATACTCATATTGACACGGTCTTACATCGTTGATCTTTTGAGACTAGTTGCGATTGATGTGAGGGATCAAATTCAAACATAACGGTCACTTCATCCAAGGTCATTGAAGGTCAATAAGAGGTCAAAGCCAAATGTCTGCCGAGGAGGGAGAGCGCAATGTGATCCACTCGTTGACCCCCATATGCGTGACCTTTAACCCCAATTTGACCTTAAGCATGTTTTGGGCCGAATCAAATTTTCGTAGCCATTTTCAGATCTCAAAATGGTCAATAAATTGACCCATGTGACGCTTTGTGTGCGAAGATATCAGAGGTCAAATTTTTATATTAGAAATTTAGTGGCAGTTTTGATGTTCATAGTGATTTGTCATGGTGTTCTTCTGATCAGTGTGGTCAGACTCATGGGATGCTGATGAGGTAAAAAGGTCAAAGGTAAAATCTCGAAACTGCTATCACACGAAGACACAATTCGAACGTCGGTTCGGCGACTTCCGCGTTCTTGATAACGTGTAGTAGTCGCAGACATTTTTTCACGTCAAAAAGTTTCCACACATGCGTGCGAAGTTAGTGCGACATTAGTGCGGACATTAGCGAGACATTTGTGCGAATTTCGAGCGTATTTGGTATAATATGGGAAAATCAACTTCAAGCATACGCGAAGTGTTCGCGAGAAGGTAGTGAGATGTTAGTGCGTCTGACGCACTAACGTCGCAGGCGACGTCTGAGTCGCACGTCAGTCTCGCGGCAGTCGCACTAATGTTGCGCTAATATCTCACTAATTTTGCGACCAAAATGCGAACGTTTCGCGGCACATGGTTGGGGAACATTCGGCATTTCGAAATTACATAATAATGTACCATGTCCTGCCTATTGAAAACAATTGAAAGATTAACTGAGTGCGACTCCAATCGGTAAAGGACTGCGCCTCCAGAAATATGGCCCTCGAACCTATGGAAGATCTCCAGACTGCAGCTGCTTTAGAAGAGGAATGCTACCTGCTTCAGCACCGGAAACTTCCCCCTCGCCGTGAACAGTAGATTCAGCTGTAGCAGCAGCAACTCTCTTCTTTTTCTTGTTGGCAGGCATGATGGTTGGCCACATAAATATCCTAGCCTACACTCTCACGAAGACACTATACCAAGGTCAACATACGCTGAACGTTTCGTGTATGCGTGGAATACGTGCGATATGTACACATTGTACTTGAGTATGTTTCCCGTCCAAACAGTCGCAAAATATTAGCACTAACTTCGCACTAATGTCGCGACGAACCGGGGCACCGTCCAAACCAGAGAGGATTCTGAGAAAAACGTGCGACGTTAGTGTTACATTAGTGAGAATGTTACTACCCTTTTGCGAATATTTGGCGTTCAACTTTCGCAAATCGTCGCAATTTTTTCTAACGTGTTCGAAATTGTTCGCGTAGCTTTTGCGACTCCTGCGAATTCAGCGCCGCTTTGCGACTATTTCATCAATATTTTGTGAATTTCAGTCGCATTTAGTCGCAGACCATACGCAAGTGAGTTTTTTCTTCGTGTGACGCATCTTATTAGCAGGGCGGAAAAAATGAACTGTCGATCTTTGGATATGTGACAGAGTTCTGTGTGTTGAATACACGAAACAAACTCCCGCTTCAACCGGGCACTTGGTTCCTCAAGTTACAAGAGGTCAATGGTTGCTTTCGATTCCTTTTTGGCAATAGCATTTGCAGTATCTTTTGGAATACATCACGCCTGTAGGACTTGGTGTATCTCATCGAGGGTAACGTCGTTTCTAGAGCCAGTGGGTCAAACTACATCTGATGATGACTCTGACCAACCAGAAATGTGCGATTTGTCTACTTTTGCTGAAATAATGAAGAGCGATTGTGTAGAAGAAGATCCAAATTTGTGAACCCCAAAAATAAAAAGAACATGTCAATAACAGCCTTGAAGATACACACTTTGTCCTAGAATTTTAACAAGCTAGGCCACTGTCACTGTGAGTGGTTATAGAAAGTTGGACATGATCTGAGTATGGACATGAGATTCTATGGAATACCATCTATTGAAGCAATTTAGCGTCCTATTCATGAGTTGCTAGGGGTTTATTGCCCTTTTACATTCTTATACAGGTCAATTACTTCTATAGAATATCAACCTTCCTCGCAAAATGATGATCTTCACATTCATAACGCATACCACATCCGCATTTACGGAATCCTAGACTAATGCTTTTGAGATCACGTTCGGATACGATTTGATTTCATTTGTTGGGGTGGTCGGACGTTCAGAGTATGATGTGGGCTACATTGATATGAGATGAAGATTAACAGCTAAGTGAAGTCTACGTGTAATATTTTGTTACTATTACATCATTTATTTCGGACAAACGTGGAAATTTATACCAATAGTTCATAAAACAATTTATTATCTTTCTGCACCCTTCTCATGCAATGGCGGCCAGTCAATATTCTTATCACGCACCCAACATTACATCTCATAACCACTTACAGTACACTGCTTGGCATCGTTAAAATTCTGCGACAAGTTTTATCTTCAAGGCTGTTCAAGATCTAGGTGTTACAGAAGTTTAATATCGTTACAAATATGGCAAGGAATCACTACACAACTTTGTGTTCTTGTTAGACTTCGACTGAGAATAATTCAACCATGACATAATCACTGTGACGATGTAGGGCGAACGTATCGAATGCTTGAAACGATTTTCGGGGGACGTAGGCAAACGACGCCGTCGCTATTTTATCAGTTGCTACTGGCTATCGAATGACAATGCCACCTCAATGATTGCCATTATCAGTATCGGATAAAATATATCAAATATGTCATATATCAGAATAGGGAGGCAATTGGTTTGGTCCGTATCGTAAGTGCTTTGTTAACACTCTAAGCCCATTTTCCCGCCAACTCGCATTAACTGTTCTTCTAAAGAAAACGTAACTCAGCAGCAAGAACGTGGTTGGCATAGCAGTGCGTGGTCCCATGCTCACTGTGGGGGTCATTATATGTGATCATAAATCCCATGAATGCTCACCCCTACTTCAGGACAAACCGACGTGACCGCGCTTATAGGGAGTCGAAGTTCCTACATCCCCTATGGTTACAATTAGAGCCCAAGCAGAAAGAGACTGACGAGAACTATCCGTTAGATTGACAGCGGCCGCTCCCGCGCCCCACGACCCCCCACACACGTTGACGTACTAGCCACAGCACCCGCGAAAAAACCAACAACAAAGACACAAGACCCCGCCCGAAGGTTACCTACACGAAAAGACCCCTGTCCTCCACCCCACGCCTGCTCCCTACAGCAAACCCCCCCGCCCTCTCTTCAGACCAGCTGAACAACCCCCGCCGGCATGCTTCAATTATAACTTATCACATATTGCCACTGTGGCTACGAGAAACCAACTACCCACCGAGACATATCTAGAACTCGGAGCTCTTAAAGAGGCATGATCGTCCTGGAAAACCTGGCGAATCATAGACGGTTGCGTTCACTGACGTCACGACAGATCGTCTCGAAGCATTGGGACAAATTTACTTTGACATTATCCTATCGTTGTGGACGGTATATCCATTTCTTCACTATATGTTTTGTCGTGATGTCAAGCGAACGTTGGCGTCCTTATTCAGAAATTCATTATTGCGATAACCTTTCAACAAACCCGGCGGACACCGTCACATGAATTATATCCCCGCAAACAATGTGCTCGGGGATATATGGTTTTGGGCTTGTGTCAGCTTTGCCGCAACGGTAGGCATTAGCGCAAACACTGTTAACACTTTATCCGAATGATCCGAAACTTAGTACACCAGTCTGGCAACAGTAAAAACTCAGAAAGTTCGAAAGTGGGAATTACTGCATGTTCGGCTGCGCTCTATATTTCACGGGTCTTCAGCGCCCAAAATTCATGCGTTGGCGCAATAATCTTTCAACACTTTATCCGATTGACATGAAACGTTGACCATGTCCGCTCTCGAAAAGCTTGGATGGGCCTGGAAGTGAAAATTACTGATGTCTGTGCCATCCATTTTAGAGGTTTTTACGAACATCAGTATTAGTCCGATTTATACAACATTTGGTGGGCGGGGAACAAAAAGTTGTTGTTGAGGGGTCCGATTTTGCTAACTTTATCGGATTTGAAACACAACTGGTGGATGTGACTGTTGTTAGTCTTAAACAAAAAGGTACAGGATATCAAATTTGCGTCGAATTTATGCATTTTCAAACTTTGTTAGTATTCAACGAAAACTTGGGGTTACAGTTGTACTGAACAACAGGTATGGGCTATTTTGAAGTCGTTGGAGGTGAAATGGACATAATTTACTGTTGGTACTCCATATGGATCGACAAGGTAATTTCGCGGGGAGGGGGGGATATACATGTTCGGTGGTTCACCCCGCCTGCGCATATGTTTTGGTTTGGACTGCTATACAGGATTTTTCTTTTATATATATACAGGCTAAATGCAGGAGCCCAAGGGCGGCGATTTGTATTGGCGGTTGAGGGGCCGGACACTATGAAATACTATCTAAGGGGGCGCCCACCACAGGTTGGCGCGTGTCGTCCAAGAAAAAATTCGTTTTTTTGACAGGCAGAAACTTGCATCGTATTTTAGAATGTCACAGCACCAAACGAAAAACCCTGAAATTATTCTAAGCGATAAGTTTTGGGAGACCGTCCCGGAAATAATTTTTTCACCACTGTTGGAAGCTTGCTCTGTCCCATAAGGCATGGGAGTCCCGCCGGTTACTCGGCTGCACCCTCCGACCCCTCCTTTACCGATGCCCGCAACCCCCGTGTCGCCCTCCCCACCCAAGACCCCCCCCCCCCCCACCGTGACACGTATGTCGCACAATGCAACCAACTCCCCTCCTCACCCCACCCCCCCCCCCAGTCCGGTCTCCACCATAACTCTAAAAAAATCACAGATCCGCCGTGGTAGACCTACCCCTGTCGCCTAACCCCCGTATACACCTCAAGATAGCGATTGGTATGTTAGTATTTTTGTTATTCAACCAACTGGTCTTCTTGCAGAAAATTCGGGGACAAGTCCAATGAAGGAGCGGGACACACCAAGCTGGTTGGAAAGCCAGCAAGTCTTATGCAAACGATAGTGATTGAAGGAGAACCCTTCTTTCATTGATATTATATAAACAGTCCAGAGTAAATTTCAGGCATGCGTTGCTAAGGAACATCATAATGTCTGCACAAGGCACATCATGCGTCCGAACTACCGATACCTGAGATTTTACCCAAATATAAAATTCGGAAAATGGAGCACCAAAATTCACTCAACTTGATCATTTTGGTCCATTATGCTTTGTTTAAACACGGTTTTGCTTGTAGTATGTCGGGATAAGTGTCAGCAAAATAAGCCGGTCGGGCGCAGATATTGGGGGGGGGTCAAACTGCATTGCGTCCCCCCAACCAAAAATATTGGGGGGACGCCGTCGCCCCGCCCCCCCGCCTTCCCCACCCCCCCATGATCGCCGCCCTTGAGGGACGCCGATAAGAGAAACAAAAAACACCCACGAAGCACAAATACTCACGGGGATTTTCGTGACAAATTTTCAGTATCAATGCAATAGGCAATTTTGGGGCTGTCATTTAATTACTGCAGCGCACGATGTGTGCTTACAGAACGGTCGTGGTCATACCATCCAATGATCTGTTTACGAAAACATAATGTCAGTTGCTCAAGTGCATCAAGGGAAAGGTTTATAACTTCACTACATCATTATAGGTCATGAGATAATCTCGTACAAACATCAGCATACTATTCTCAGCGCCGCGCCGGTGTTTGGTTAAGCTTAGTAAGGGAGTGCAGTTCAGTAGTGTGTGACAGCGACACCCTCGGCGACCAGCCAGGGCGGTTTCAAATGAGTCATTTTGGACTGGGGTGTGTTTTTCATTCGGATTCACGCGTCACGGTGTTGTTCATTCCTATAATCCTAATCCCATGCATGTCTCTCGTCAATTGCGATCACGCAGATGTTAGTAACTAGTTGATGGCTCAGTGGAAGTATTAAAAACGTTTTTTTTTTGTTTTTTGTTGTCCCTCTTCTGTGTACCAAACAATTTGCCAAACAAAATCTAACGGGACAAACCAAGTTGATCTGTCTACGCTACGGTTGTACGGCCTGCTGCAATTGACCAATCAAAAATACTGCAAATTGGACCACGCATCTGGCATCAACGGGAAACCTTAAACATGGACTTTCCCAAACCTTCGCCGATTTTGAGCTGAGTGTGGCAGGGCAAACCCCTAGAACCCCGGTTGAACGGACTGAACCTTGACGCACTTGTAATGATTGATAAATCTATGATTGTTGATTGATTATTCAACTTATTGATCAAATTGATGGATGATTTGAACCTTTCCGTGTGAAGGTCAAAGTATGAATATGAAGTAATGAAATATGAGATAAAAAAATGATTTTTGTGGTTTTCAGGCTATACACTGTTGGGAACCTACATAGCCCTCCCCCCCCCCCCCCCCCTCCCCAGCCCAAAAAAATTGTTAAAGAGGTTTCAAAAAGTGTTTCGAATGATGCTAATCAACGGAAACATACCATTGTAATATAAACATAATCACAGGCTGGACATTATGATAACAGTAAACAGCAGTGCTGTAGCTTAATTGCTGGTACTTATGGTATTGTCACTGGTCACAAGTTACTTAGGTCTAATCGTTTTGCGTATTTCTCAGGCTGATTCTGACAAATCATATCTGAATCATGGTACGTCGCTTCGTTATGGGTAACCCACGTACATGTGGGATTTGATAAATTGCTTGTGTTCGTTAGGATATCGTGCAGGACAAGCTTTCGAGATTCGCTCTCCCACGACCTACAATATTCTTGAACTGACGCCAGGAACAATCGGGTTTCATCCAACAACCATGTGAATTCAAATTATCGTGTTGACAACTTAGACAAATTTGGAGAAGTGTCATAGGCGCACACATGCACGCCCGCCTGCCGATGCTTTTTCGGCCAAGAAAATATAAAAAGAAAAAGTCGTTTCACTGACGTAATGCAACGTCGTTGAATCTACCATGTCTAGAAACAGGGTTCGGGGAAGTTTTATTCCCCACTTGTTTTGGTGATGTTCGCATCAAACTCTTACTTACTCTTACTCACTCAACAGTCTTATTCTCTGCAGATTTAGCCGAGTGGTTGGCGCGAATAGTAGAGCACCAGCCTTCCACCGGGAGACCGGTTTCGAATCCCGGTTTGTTCCTCTGTGCTCATTTAGATGCTTACCCTCCCACTGCACACATACATACCGCACACGCATTACATGAACGCAACACACACAAACTTTTTCACACAAATCCTGCTCCTGGAATCTCCCAACTTAATCACGCTAAATGAAACAGTTAAATAAAGTGTTCTCCTTGGTTACAAAAACCGTCCAATGGTCTGGCCCCCCTGTGTATCTAGCAATTCCTTCCCTCCCTCTCTCCACTCACTCACTCAATCACGGGAGAGCACATCTTGAGAAGGCAATAGTCGCATCCACCCGCCGTTCCAATCGCCGGCCCCCTCCTCGAATGCGACCAGACTGGGCCTGTCCCAACTCCCTGAGGTACCCTCGAAGCAGCGACTACCATTAGCTCCGGTCGTCCTGGCAGTCGGCCCAACCCGCCGGATCCCGTTCACACAGGACACGGTGGGGCAGATCGTTTCGCCGGGAAGATAGCATAATAAATTCATAGCTTTGAGGTTTGGCCTAATTATCTGTTATCCAATCATTTTCAAGATTAACAAAAGGGAACCTACCGGTCAGATAATTGTTGTGATCCTCATTTTTCCTGCCAAAGGTTAATGCATATAATACAGCCTAGCTATATAGCACCACAACTGTGGTACTAATTTGCCTATGTGCTATACTGAATTTTTGTTAGGCTATAGCCTACCATTCCCTCACAACTTTATTCTTGAATATGAATGAGAAATGATCCAAATCGAAATACTCATAATTTCCAATTACACCTTGAAACTATCAATTCTGGTCAATTATCTAATACATTATATTGAATGTCCTCGGAATAATGACCATTAGACTGGAATGGCTTCTATTCAGCCTAACTGTGACGCTGGCATCTTGATAAGGGCTGTCCAAAATCACAAACCTTCCTAGTCATTTGTGATTTTTGTTTAACTCGTGCTAAATCTTAATTTAAATTCATCTGTAGACAAGTTAATAAATTCAAATAATGTATAGTGAGGTCTACTTCAGCGAATTAGCCTATCAATTTCAACCATTGGATCCCAAACGTTTATTCATGGATGGTATTAGATTTATTAGAAAACATCCATTATATACAGCCTAAATGGCACCCCAGAAAAGTTATAAGATTCCATAGAACTATATAGAATCTCTATAGAATTAATGAAAGTAAAATCAGTTCTTATTTTCATTTTTTATGCCGTAAGGCATATAATGTCAGTCTTTCGGATTAAGCTAACAAAACATCCTTGTAATCCTACAAATCTTGAGGCTTGTCCCCATATCTAAATTTTTCTTTTACTGATATTCATCAAGAAAGGTCCTATTTCTAATGGGCCTGAACGGGGAGGGGGGGGGTGACATAGGCTATACCACAATAAAACCAAAGTACCGCTAAATGAAAACAGCGAGGGTGTTGACGGCACCTGGCAGAGACGTGGCAATGAGCGTCTGGCAGCCCTTGCATGTCAACACCTGCTGAAGATGTGGGATAGAATGACTGTTGATTCTTTCTTTGACCACTCTTCCCTCCCAGCCATTTGCATGCATGGTCCAAGTCAACAACGAGCGGCAACAATTTCGGAAACTAGCCAGCTGATCGACAGGGCGCCTTCAAACTAGCAGCCAAATTAATTAATTCTTATTAATATTCTTATTATTATTATTATTATTATTATTCTTATTATTATTATGATTATATTTATTATTATTTTATTATGTCTTATTATTATTATTATTATTATAATGGCACTTATATTTTGCATATTCCTTGAGAAGGTCCATCGAGGTTTCTAAAAAATGAATCTATAGAACTCTAGAGGGGGGAAAGGTTGGAGTGACTGGCGCACAACGTTGTTTTTAGACATGTTTCTATAGAATTCTTAGGAAACTCCATTCTATAGAAAAACCAGTGCAAGTCGGAACGTCTTGGTATCCTGCTGACCAGCAAAATTCCCGTGGGCGAATACACTGCATGTTTTTCGCCATTTCACCTTTATTGTTTGTTCACAATTTAACTTTGCCCTCACTGACATCTGTCATACCATGGAATGAATTGTCTACCACATTGGCCTAATATTTCCTATCAGTGGGCCCATTCCTAAGCCTGTGCGTGAACAGTGGTACCCACACTTCCCACAGAATGAATATCTGACATTGTTACCACTATAGTTATCGTTGAACCACCCACAAGTTTACCATTGAAGAGCATTGAGGTGGGACGGGGGGGGGGGGAGGGCGCCAATCCCCATTTCTAGTCACCCCTGAGGACATTGGAGAGATGTAAATGTAACCAATCCTGTGGAAGGCAGGGTCTAATGTAACTAGGGCGAGAATTGGACCGAGCTGTATGTAAACACCTCCTGTGAAGGCAGGGTCTAATTGTAAACTAGGGGCCGAGATGTGATGAAAGGGACCAACTTATGGTCCCCTGAACAATAGGTTTTATTGTCAACATTCTGCAGAACTGGACCTTCGGACAGATAAGTAAACACTGCTCACTGGAGATGGAGTAATGGTAAACAACTTGTCTGGCAAGTATAAGAGCTCAAAATAAGTTTGGGAAATTGGGATAATTAGGATTTAATTAAAAATCTCATACACTATTCGAACATAAATGTATCTAAGGCTAGCCAGTAGTAAGCTCCATCCACCTACCAATTTTCAAACCTGATCGCCTGTATGTTAGAGGTATGATGAACGTGACGAACAGAAGGGACGAACGAACGGACGAACGAACGACCGGACGAACGACGAACGAACAACGAACGAACGGAGAGACATGATGACTTGTAGAGCTGCTCTCCCGCAGCTAAAAATTGGGCTCAGTTTATAGAACTTTGTGTGCAGGGAGTCTCGAACGGCCAAGAGCTAAACACGGGGTTTACGATTTGAAGTAGCCTATACTCAACATGGTTGTACTGCTTCTTTGTTGAAGTTGTGGTCTGCCATGAGCCACAGAAATGACGAGACTGTCCCTCAGTCAACCAGGCTATTACTATAGTCCCTCCAAATGTCCAATATCAATAAAGTAGTCCTTTCTGGAATCTGAACCAGGTTCTCGCAAATCACTTCAGTAGATTGTAGCAAAAAATTATAGTTGGTGTCGACTCTTCCCCAAAATTTCGTATCTAGCAACCATGTGAGTCAAATTCCCGTCACAAATTCCTAAATGCTGAATTCTTCCACCTCAATGCACCATTGGCCACTAGACATACACCACACTTCGCTGTTAATGTGTTATTGGGGAATGGGTTGAGAAAATCCGGTAGTGTCAGTCAAAAAACAAAACGGTGTCGCATATTGAATCGTAGGCCATATACGCAAGAGGAAACAAATCGTCTAGTGTGCTTCTAGACCCTGAAGGTCCCTTCGCGTTGGCCTAGAAGCTATTATAATATTTTTAAAAAAATGGGCTCCATACTGACTCTCTACCGCTGATCTCATATCATTCGGTAAACCCGGCTGGTATATAAAATTTATTAATTATGACGGAGTGTGACATGGTTTCCTCTAGTCTCAGTTATGAACGTTGAAGCCAGGTCAACACATGGTTCAACTTGGCTCTTGGTCATGTGGACGCTGACACCGCCCGTTACCTAGCGACCTTCATCATCGTTCCCCCGAACATGATTGTATACGACCATACTAACAGCTGACGTGGTTTAGGCGAAGCGAGTCTTTACGGGTCTATCTCGAAAATTTTTAGTCCGTAAGGAGTGCAAATATTTTATGAAAATGAAAGTGAAAATGAAAAGAATGAAATGCAAAGAATGAAAATGAAAAGAATGAAAGTGAAATATGAAAAGTGGGGGGGGGGGGGTCCGCCGGTGCAACCATCTAGTGTCGCGACGTAGGAGCCGGGAGAACGGGTTATTGTTGCAGGGTCAGCCTGGAATCCTGGGCTCGAAATAATCGATTTTTTGCGCCTCGGATCTGTGCTAAAAGTTTTTTTTTTTTTTTGTGGGTATGGAGTGGGCCCATGAGGCCAAATTGAGTCTTGTTATTACAGACTGTTAGAGCCTTTTTTGTTTGAAGGGTCTGAGACTAAAACCAGACTATAGTTTCTGCTCTCTGTAGTATTTTGGAGCTTCAACAGTGTACGCCTTACTAAGGCGTGGCGTCTGCAAGGTTAGGAATGCGCTAGGGGTCATCTAACTTGCGGCGATTATCTCGTCTAGTGGAGCGTCTTCGTCAGAAGTAAGCAGGATCGTCTCCTTGCCCCCCCCCCCCCCCCCCTTTTTTGGGTGGGGGGGTTGCCATAGTTCGCTCGCAGGGAAATCTGGATTTACTATGAAAAAAAAAACAAAAAAAAAAAAACAAAATCTCTGAGATGGGTTCTGGCTCTTTTGTAAGCGATTATGTGGCTTTTAGGGAATAGACGTGATAATCTGGGTTGCCGTCTGATTAGGTGCCAGTGTCTATTTAAGGAGAAGGCAAGGCCTATTTTTAATTCTTGTTTGAGGTGGGGTGTATATGTTATCTTGAACCCAATGGAGGTCCGACTTGTGTTTTCCGGGTGGGATGGTCCCCCCGGCGTCGGGGGCTGGGTGCCAAACTGACCGCACTTGAAGGCGTGTTTATCTCCTCTCTGTGTAGTTCCGTAGTAGGAGCTTTTCATTTCCATGAAGGAATTTCTCTTCTCTATGACGTTCGCCTCATTTGCTGCAGAGGCTGCGTACGTAAATCTTCCCCTTTGATGAAGCCCTTGACAGTGGCTGGGGGTGTGTCAGAGTTGCGATCTAATATTGAAGGTTTCCGTGGGCTTGGTTAGACTTTGTGTCTAGAGAGTAGCCAGCTTTGACGGAAATTGTCCCCTTTTAATATTTTTAGTTCGAGATACGTGACTTCAGAGTCGTAGAGTTCAGTCATTCAGCTGTGATTTCAGGATTTGGTGGTTTGTTATTAATACGGCCCACCATTGAGGTCAATTCATCGTTAGAACCTTTCAAATAGGATCAAGTATCGTCTCTGTAACCTGAAGCTTTGAGATTTTGGGCTCGTTTGGATAATGGAGGTCTCTAGTTTGTACATGGCTATGTCGCAAATCTCAGGTTATGCCTGACTGCTCCATTGCACAGCCACAATTTTTTGTCTAAAAACTGGCCGTTGAATTCAACCGCAGTGCGCGTGAGGATTAGTCTTCATGATCATTGCGCAATGAGCTGGCAATAAATTTCGTAGATCGTACAGCCCTTGCGGTGCTTGCTGATAGGCTCCTGGCAATGTCTAGGCCTCGTTTTGTGGTGTATTAAGTATACATGGAGACGACGTCCCATAGTAGCATGAGCACATTCGCTGGTAATTTTAGATTCCTTAGCAGTGTAGTATGTGATTATTATCTTTCACATAGGTTGTTTGACGTACCTATTGGTAGAAGTAAATAAATCAAATCCACAATCTGAGATTGGATACAGTTGCTGACCCGTTCCCGCTGATAAAGTGGTCTGGCCAGCAATATTTGAATCTGTGCGGCGGCTGTTTTGTAACTTTGATAGCACATAGATTACGGGTGTGCGGATTTTGGGTGGTTTTTTTTTTTTTTTTTTGTAATGGGTTCAGATAGCTGAACGTTGCTTTCATCTATCTCTTTGTGCAGAGAATATGTGGGAAACAGTGTCGGAAACCAGGGTAGACGTAACACGTGTTATGTCGCCCGTTAGCCATTCGTAAAGCGGCCTCGGAGTTGGCGCTCACATGCTCGGCCTGGTAGTCGGTGCGATTGAGGATAGCGATACCTCTTCCTTTATCGAAGGGTTTTTCAATTTCACCAGAATGGAGCGGTCGTTCTTAACAGTGTTAAGGGCGACGCGCTCAGCTGTTGTGATGTTATTTTACGGGCATTCCTGATGTATTGCTGGCTATTTCGATTTGGTTGCCTCAAGGTAAGCTTCAAGGTTCCGGTTTATTGTCGCAGTGGGGGACCAGGTTGAAGGTAGGGGGCGGAATTTTTGAGATTGCGCTGCCCTTATATGTCTGCATGATAAAACGGATCTCATTTCTCTCGCCAGTCCTTCACTTATGAAAATATCTGGGTGCGCTTCGGTTTATCTGGCCTTATGATGAATTTGAGACCTTTGGCCAGGGCTATTATCTCTCATGTTGGATAGAGGGCGGTCTGAGAGATTCTTAACGTACTCATTGAGTTTATCAGCATCTGTTTGCAGGCGCTGGCGTTTTTCGTGATGCCATGCGCTCTCTGTGACATTTATGACGGATGACTTTACCTCTCGTATTTACAGTTTTATTGAGCTTTCCGCCTTTGTTAGTACGGGGCTCTCCCTTGTGCTAGACCGGGGTCATAATTTACTTTCTAAGTTAAAAGAAGCAATAGACACAACGCGTGCGTGTTTGGTGGGAGGCAGTTTGGTCTGCAACGACTCCTCCTTGGGTTTTTTGGTGTCCCTACAAAGAGCCGTTTGGCCGTGTGTTTGCAGATAGGTAGATTTAAACCTATCTGCGCCTTTGGTTGTTTGGATCTGGACTCTTTCTTGTGAGCCTTGGGCTTGCCTGTTGGCCTCCTTCTATTCTCCCACAGCGATTCACCTTGCGGACGGAGCACTTCTCTAGTAGGCGATGAGCCTCAATGCTGTCTTCCAGGGAGTTCGCGTCGAGCTCTGCACGAGTTAACTACTCCTGGAACCTGTCTCGAACCTCTTCGCTTGACGGGAAAGCTCGTCGCGCCAAATCCGGCCCAGACGGATCCCCGCACGTCGGAGGCAGGAGTCCCAGGACTCCTGACTTCCTCTGTGGCGTGGCTCTGCCCGGGAGGAAAGGGAAGGCCTTATTTATCCGAAGGTAATTGGGCACGTTCCCCTCCCCAGTTGGCGGTCAAGCTCCGACAGCTCCCCGGTGAGAAGACATGATCTTCTCCTGCAGGGGCTTAATAAGGCAGCACAGCGAGCACTTGGTTAAAAACGAACGAGGTACCATTATCTGAGCACTGGAGAGTATGGGGCGTTCGTAACAGGGACATATGCAGATATGGACGTATGGCGGGTGTTTCTATCAGCTGCGTGTGTTCCCTGGGCCCTATCAAAAGGGGCCAAAAAAATGCTCTCGGTTAAAGAGTCTAGGTACCAGTTGAACATATAGAAAAGAACAGAGGCATCGTGTATAGTATCAGGTGGACAATGCCAGACAAAATGTCAGCTGCGTTGGGCCCGCAGACGCCCACAAAAGGGCCCCAAAATTGCGCTGGAGCAACAACGAGGGGTACCACATGAAACCAAGTGCATATGAAGCGTCACATCCCCAAACACAGAATGACCAATGCCAGACATTATTCCGCTGCGAAGGGCCCGCCAGATGCCCAGGATGTGGCCAGGTGGCCCAAAGTCTGAAACTGCGCGCGGATTAAACATTTGAGGGGGTACCACTTCAAACCAATTGGAAAATAGCATATATATCAGACATAGCATAGGGCGACCTATGCCAGTTAAAATGTCTGCTGCGGTGGGCCCGCAGGGACGTCCACAAAAAGGCCCAAAATTGCGGGATACAACGAAAACGAGAGGTACACCATGGACCCAAGATGCATATGGAGCGTACCTCCCCCCAACACAGAATGACCAATGCAAGAAAATCATTGGCTGCAAACGGCCCGCCAGACGCCCTCGAAGTTGGCCCAGGTGGGCCCACGTCTAAAACTGCGCTTTAGATTAAACATTTGAGGTACGAAAAATTTCCCAGAATAGCTATTCTGAGAACAGCTCATATTCAGTGCTGAATGAATGGTAAATGACACATAGATGGGATCGCTGCGCGAGACATTTTATCTGCTGCACGGGCCACCAGACGTCCACAACGAATGATGGGTACCACATGAAACCTAGTGGCATCGTGAACGTTTATATCCACCAAACACTTCTTAAAACCAATGCAAGACAAAATCATCGCGTTGCAAAGGGCCGCCAGACGCCCTCGAATGTGGCTCAAAGTAAATAATCCAAGTAACCACTCATATCCAGTCATGAATGAATGAGTAAATGACACATAATATAAGTTCACTGGCAAAACATTCTTTTCTGAGCCGCGAGCCCTTCCGAAAGACCAGAGTGGCCCAAAGGTTTGGGTTCGATCAAAACAAAGGAGGACTATGTACACCAAGTGTAGTATAAAAAGGACCTGACCATAATAGTTCCTCCTTGGTGATCGAAACCCGTATTATGAACCCATATCTGTGTTGGCGTTCTTCTGTTTGGTCAGGGACACCCGCAACTCAGGACAGACAAGTAACTGGATTATCAATAAACAAGAACGCAACACCGCCCCGTAGTGATTCCTTGCCTTTTTTTTTGGGAGGGGGGGGGGTGTTGGGGGAGTATTGAGCGGTGTGGTTTTATTTTTTATGACCGGAAATGTAATATATTCCATGAATCAGCGTTTATGATATTGGACATTTAAACAGCAGGAATGAAATGACCTCAAAACGAACCGTATTATGAATCACGAGACCTGTCCAACGTGCAAGGAATTTCAAGAAATCTGGAGGTTGGTGTTCGAAACTTGGAGGTTTCTCTTTAGTTCTGGAAACACTGTATATACGTAGGTCTACTGACCTTGTGACCCATACACGCTGAAAAATACTGACCGTTTAGAGTTACCTCCTCCCATGTGATATAGATGCTTGGGGCGACAGGAAATGAAAGTAGGTCCTGTGATATTTGTTGGCAAACGTGTGCGTTGCCACTAAATAGCCTGACACGGAATGGATAGGGTACAGTCTTTAAATGGCCTCCATGGTTCGCCATTCAGCGTAGCAGTGTAGGTATAGGGGATTGGTCTATCACGTGAAATATCTTTGCCTAACACAGTCTAGCAACACTGTTTGACTCATTGAGAACGTCCTGTATATTTGGTATTTGACACTTGACTTTCAGGAAGTAGTGTTTGTCCAGAGAATTGGAGAAAATTTGATTGGTTGATGTCCTTTTCTGTAGATTAGGAAGGCAGAAAAAACCCCTTGGTGTATATACCTTTTCACCTTCCTCAAATATAGCAGTCAGAACTTCAACCTCAAATAGTAGGGACGGTACTAAAGTGATGTGGTATAACCTACCACACCTCAAAAAGCATATATCAAAGTTTGGTGGATAATAATTTCAGGTCCATGTTTTTTCCTATACGGTTGCACTTTTTTGAGAAAATTTGACCCTTGACATTTCCACCATGGTACAAAGCAAGATCGCATCGAAATGTGATTGAATGAAAACTAAAAAAATAAAGAGAGGCCTGGCAGCGAATTGTCAGAAGCAGTGATGATAAAGAGTTCCTTATTTTAACTGGCCTAACATATGTGGCAAGTCAGAACTTTAACTTTTCAGGAATAGGGAGGTTGAAAGTGATTGTGGTATAAAATCACCAACCTCATCAATGCTTATCATATATCAAGGTTTGGTGGCGAGGTCGAAAAGCCTATTTCAAAACATTTAAACGGTGAGTCGACGGATTTTCCTGGTTATCACGTCACAGACCTTGCAGAGGTGCACTTTCCATGACCTTGACGCTAAAACGTCAATTAACTTGAGTCATGAACCTCCAGTCGTCTCAAAAGTACACAAAGTCAAAGGTCAAAGAGGGGCCATGAGAGTACTGAGGGTCATCAGATGTTTGCGAATCAGACGACAAAGTTCCATTAGGATATCCCACACATATGTTTCGTTCATTAAATATCCATAGGAGATCACTTTTGGAACTTTCGACCTTTCTGGAATTAATTCGGTAATATCATTATATTCAACTAATCTAACTTATCATTAAAATTATGCCACAGTTGACAAACGGACACCGAGTGAGAGTTGCTTAAAGAAAATTCACTCTTTGGCCTCTGCTGATCCCAAAATGACCTTTGACCGCTCCCAAAAACAATAGGGCAACATCTACTCATACGGAGTAATACATAAACCAAATATGTACAGTCCGTCTTGCGTCTTTCGACATTATCGTGTTGCTTACATAGCCAGCGTCACAGCCGCACGCACATCACAACAAACACACGCACGCACACGCACGCGCAGGCGCGCGCGCGCGCACACACCACACACACATACAATTGCGTGACCGCATGGATCCGTTTGCGTTCGCAAGGGAATAAATAAAAAATAATCAATGAAAGACAATATCGTCGGCAGGCCGAGTGATTTGCCTTGCATTGATAGTACTTTTCTATTTGCACTTGGTGGTACCTCCTTCGTTTGACGAACCCATATTTTGGGCTCACCATGGGTTTTCTCTGGTGGGTCAGTGACACCGAAACTCAGGGGGGGGGGGAACAGATAAGTAACTGAGGAATATACAAGCACCAATCAAAATAAGACATCAATTGCAGACACATTCATCTGTTGCAAGGGTCCACCAAGAGTGGGCCAAAACATTTACTCATTCATTCATTATGGGATATGAGTGGTACTTGGATTATTTACTTTGAGCCACATTCGAGGGCGTCTGGGGCTGGCCCTTCGCAGCCGATGTTTGGTCTTGCATTGTTCCTTCTGGCGTTTGGGTGGCTATCACGTTCAATATGCACTTTGTTTCATGTCGTACTCTTCTTTCGTTTGATCGACCATTTTGGGCGCTTTTGGGGACGTCTGGTTGGCCCGTGGGCAGCAAATAAAGTGTCTCGCGCAACGAGCCTATCTATTGCCCTTTTCTCATCATTCAACATGGATTGGATTGAGTGGGACTCAGAATAATTATCTGGGTCATTTTTCAGACTTTGGGGCCGCTCTTGACCCACATTCGAGCGCGTCTGGTGGGGGGGCTTTGGCAGCCGATGATTTGTCCTTGCCTTGGGTTATCTGTGTTTTAGGTGGATATAACATTTGCATATGCACTTTTGTGTCATGCGGTACCTCGTGGGTTTGATCCAGCTTAATTTTCGGGCCCCTTTTGGGCGTCCTTGATGGTTCTGGTTGGCCCGTGGCAACAGAAAATTTGTTTTTGTTTTACCCAGGGACCCCATGCTAGTGTCCATTTACTCATTCATTCAACGCTGATATGAGTGGTACTCAGGATAGTTATTCTGGGTCATTTTCCAGACTTGAGTCCACACTTCGAGTGCGTCTGGCGGGCCTTTCGCAGCCGATGTATGTGTCCCTTGCATGGTCCTTCTGTTTTTGGTTGATGTAAAGCTTTCATAGGCACTTTGGTTCTTGGTACCTCTTTCTTTTGAATCCCGTGCAATTTTTTGGGCCCTTTGTGGTGCGTCTGGCGGGCCCTACGCAGCAGATATTTGATCTGGCATAGGTCGCCCTAGCCTATTATATATATAAGCTTTTCTTCCGATCGTTTTGAAGTGGTACCTCAAATGTTTTATCTACTCAGTTTAGACTTTAGGCCCACCTGGGCCACTTCGAGGGCGTCTGGCGACCTTCGCACCGATGTTGCCTTGCATTCGTCATTCTGTGTTTTGGGGGATGTAACGCTTCATTAGCCCACTTGGTTTCATGTGGTACTCGTTCGTTTGACTCCAGCGCAATTTTTGGGCCCTTTTGTGGGCGTCTGGCGGGCCAACGCATCAGACATTGTTACTCCGGCATATGTCGCCTATGCGAGTATGACATGGGCGGGATCACGGGGGGGACGGGGGGGGACGGGGGGACAATTCCCCCCCAATATTTTTGGTGGGGGACAGAATATCAAATGTCCCCCCCTCCCAATATTTTGGCGGACTGGTGAAAAAAAGTCCTATATCATAGTACAGTACGGTCCATAACAAAGAATCTAACTCTTATTCTTATTACATTGCTTAAATTTTACGTTGTAAGCCGAATGACAAAAAATTTGCGCGCTGCGCGCGCTGTAAATCCGTCTTTTTCGCTACATGTATAACACCATAGGCTCATGTATACATACTTTGTCAGATTTTTGGGAAATATGGTTTTTCTCTCCATACGTGTCCCTTCAAGTGTGGGTGAATATGGGGGGCACAAGGAGAATTTGTTTGGGACATTCATGATGCACACCCCCCCCCCCTTCTCACCACTACAACATTGCCGGAATCGAACTGCTATTTTTCTTACACTGCACACAGTGTATCTACTTCTGCTCCTAATTGTTCAGACTGGCTTGGAGCCTGACTGGATGGTGGTGTAAAAAAAGATGAAGCCGATGTGTCACGAAAAACACAGGGCAGGGGATCGTGGCTCCTCAGTATGGAGGTTTACGTGTATTGACGTATGGCAATATCAGGCGCGAAGCGGAGACAAAATTCTGAGACGGTGAATATTTGGACGACAATTTGACGAAACAATCTGAAAAATGACCAAATTTGTCTGCTGGACTGGCCTCAATCCTTTTATACAAATTGCCCGAAAAATGCACCCATTTTTCCATGACAATTGATTTCAAGCAATTTTCATCTGCGGGCGCGCAGCCTCCAACCCAATATGAAGGGTCCTCGATGGAGTATCTCGAGGACATGGCTATGGTAGGAATGGAGACCACGATGAGAAATGTACGGATTACGTCGATGATCTTTCCAGAAATCTATTGTCAATTACAATGATTGCTTACGGGCCATAAGTCACGGGAAGTGCCACTCCCTGCACCTTGTGGGGGGGGGGGGGTCCGTAAGACTACTTTTTGGACGCTCGCGTCAACTGATGGTTGGCGCGAATTTACTGTATAGCATTGATCAGTTACTTCAAGGGCGGTTCTTGAGATGGCAATTATTGTAATTTGGGGGATGTTGCTACTCCCATAAGACATGGAATACCGTTTCCGGCAAGCTGGGGGATTGTAAGGCCTCACATTTACTTGTACCCTACGCGTCCACTTATGCTGGCCACCCAAATTGTAAGGAATGAACATCGAATCAATTCCTTCAAGAACGTTTTTCTTGAATATAATTTTCTGAAATTATTGCCAATTTCAGGGACGTTGCTCACTGCCAGACTGCGCTGAAGTGGCCATTTCCTGCAATCTGTGGGTCTGTAAAACGAAAATTTTCCTTGTACTCTACACGTCCACTGCTGTGGCGGCTAGCCCAAATGGTAAGGAATACACACCGATCAGTTCCTCAAGACGTTTTCCTTGAAGATGAATTTGAAATTGATGCCAATTCTCGGACGTTGCTCCTGCATACGGTCCTGGGAATTGCCCATTTCCTGCATCTGGTGGTTGTAAAATGAAAATTTCCTTATACCCGGTCATCGACGCGTCAACAACCGACGGTGGCCCAAATTGTAACGGAAGCCACATGATCATGTCCCTCAAGAATGGTTTTTAAATAAAAATTCGGGAATTCATTGCCACTTTTAGGGATTTGCTTACTGCCATATGGGCCCCGGAGTGCCGTTTCCTGCAATCTGGGGGTCTGTAAACAAAATGCCCTTTGTACGCTACGCGCCAACCCATGGTGGCGCTCCTGCTTAGTATGGTCTTGACCTCATATTCCCCCCCCCCCAATCTTTATACATGATCGCCGCCCCTATGTAAATGATATATATGCTCTTTTCCAAGCGGTTTGAAGTGGTACCTCAAATTTTTTAATCTCCATTTTCAGAACTTTGGGCCCACCTGGGCCACATTCGGGGCGTTTGGCGGCCCTTTGCAGCTGAAATGTTGTCTTTGCATTGGTCATCTTTGTTTGTGGGAATATAACCTCATATGCACGTGGATTTCATGTGTCCTCTTCGTGTTTTGATTCAACGCAATTTTGGGGCCCTTTTGTGGGCGGTCCTGGCGGCCCAACTGCAGCAGACATTTTATCTGGTCAAAGGTCGCCCTATGCTATGTATAATATATATGCCTCTTTTCCATCGGTTGAAGTGGTACCTCAAATGTTTAATATAACGCAGTAGTTTTAGAATTTAGGCCCACTGGGCACATCCGGGGCGTCTGGGGGACCTTTGCAGCGGATAATTTGTCTTGCATGGTGAATCATTCAGTGTTTGGGTGGATGTAATGCTTCATATGCACTTGGTTTCCATTTGTGGTACTCGTTTCGTTTGATCCAGCGTAGATTTTGGGGCCCTTTTGTGGGGTATGGCAGGCGGGTCCCCCAAACGCAGATGACCATTTTGTCTGCATGGTTCTTCACCTGATTACTATACAAGATTGCCTTTGGTTCTTTTTCAGATGAGTTTCAACTCGGTACTAGATCCTTTAACCGAGAGCATTTTTTGCCCCTTCTGATAGGGCCCAGGGCCCACACAGCAGCTATTAGACCACTGCCCCCGACGTCCATATCTGCTCATTTCCTGGTACGCCCATACTTCCAGTGCTTAATATTGCGTGCCTCGTTCGTTTAACAAAGTTGCTCTGGCGGCCGGTTATTGCCGTTTTCCGACCACTGGCTATTTTACCGAATCAACTGGGCAGCGAGTTGGGATCCTAGTGTCCGTTTGACCACCATCAGCATCACTTGCTCTGACGGCAGCGACGCCGATTGGCTGTGTTCGCGCTCGTTAGGATCCCGTCCGCCGTGCTTGAATCGCTGTTCGGATGACACCATGCTCTCTTGGAGCCCACCTTGAAGCCCACCCGCGATTGGATTCTTACCTGCATCACCCTTTGACCTGCTGAAGGTCCTGATTATTTCAGGAATACCGGTATACAAAACAACTATGCTAGTTTGGAGTCGTTGTTCGGCTTTTTATTTGACAGTTATATTTTCTGTTAAATATACTAGTATGGTGGGGCATGGGCCCTGGTGACATGAGAATGGGAGGGGGGGCTTTGCGCCCGTCCCTTCGGTGGCGTGAATAACATTGTGGTCGATCGGCTTTGAGCCGAATTTATATGCGAAACGGGAATTATAGTTTTTATTGGAAAATATAATTCCAACGGGACATGGCCATGGGAGGTTAGCGGAGCGGGGTGGGGGACTTTTGCGTCTTTCCTCCGATGCGTCGGAGTGCTCAGGGAAAACCTGTCGGCTTTGAATGGAAGCAAATGGGCTGATTATAGTTGGCGAAAGTATAAAAATTATTTAGGCATAGGCGTGGTTGATTCCAGCTGGGGGCGGCAGTTCGCTCGCCTATCGATGTTCGGTCGAAAACCGAGTAGACGAAGATGGAGTAATGGTAATATGAAAAGTCATAAGTTAATGCATTGGTTTAGGCCCTCACTATTCTGCCTAGACAAGGTCCTTCAGGATTCAATTTTAACGGCAAAAATGGAATTCGGGGAGGCTTCGTATGCGATATGCCCCCTTGCAGACACTAGAGATTCCACAGGGAATTCACGGGGGTAGCAGACGGACGTCCCGGACCCTCCCGAGGGAGGGGAAGCAGATTAAAGCGAAGCGGTTTCGAGACAGGTTTCAGGAGAAGTTAACTCGTGCTGCAGAGCTCCGAAGTGAACTCCCTGGAAGACCGCGTGAGGTCATCGCCTACTAGAGAAGCTGCTCCGTTCCGCAAGGGAAACCGCGTTGAAGCCAGGAGGCCAACAGCAAGCCCAACAGGCTCACAAGAAGAGGAACAGACCAAACAACCAAAGGGGGGCACCGCCAGATAGGTTTAATCAAACTATCTGCAACACACGCCAACGGCTTTTTGAGGGCCACCAAAAACCCAAGAGAGAGTTTTGCAGCAAGCAAGCGTTGTGTCTATTTCTTCTTTTTTTACTTAAGAAAGTAAAATATGACACCGTCAGCAACAAGGCGGAGGCCGTCTAACAAACGCGGACGCTCAATAAAACTTGTAAATAGGAGAGGCAAAGTCAACCCGTCATAAATTAAGGGAGCGCATGGCATCACGAAGCCAGCGCCTGCAAACAGAAGGCTGTGAATCAACTCAATGAGTTACGTTTTAAAAAAATCTTGTCGACCGCCCTCATCCAACATAGAGCTAATAGCCCTGGCCAAGGTTAAAATCATCATAACGCGGATGAACGAAGACGCAACCCAGTTCCTTTCATCAGTGAAGGACCTGGCGAGAAGAATTGCGACCGTTTTATTATGCAGTATAAAGGGCAGCGAATCTAAAATGCCGCCTAACCTTCAACATGAGACCAAAACCGGAACCTGAAGATTCCCTCGCGGCAACCAAAACCGAAAATAGACAGCATACAATCAGAATGCTAAAAAATACATCACAACAGCAGAGCGCGTCGCCCGTAACACTGTTAGAACGAACCTCTCCATTGTGGTGAACAAAACCCTTACACGATTAAAGGAGAGGTATCGCTATCCTCAATCGCGCCCCCGGACTACAGGCCGAGAGTGAGCGCCAACTCCGAGGCCGCCATTACGAACGGCAACGGGCGGACCATAACAGTGTACCGTCTACATGGGTTTTCGGAACTGTTTCCCACATATTCTCTGCCAAGACATAGAGGAAACCCGTTAAGCTATCTGAACCCATACAACCACACAATCCGCACACCCGTAATCTATATGCTACCCAAAGTTCACCAAAACTGCCGCCGCCAGATTCAAAATTCGCTGGCAGACCAATTATAAGCGGGAACGGGTCACCAACTGAAGCCAATCTCAGATTTGTGTATTACTCCTTTCTGCCAATAGTGTTAAGTCAAAACAACCTATGTGAAAGCTACTAAACACATACTAACACTGCTAAGGAATCTAAAATTACCGGCGAATGTGCTCATCGCTACTAGGACGGCATCTCCATGGGTACTAATACACACAAACGAGGGGGCCCTAGACACATGCCAGGCAGCCTATCAGCAAGCACCGCACGGTCTGTACGATATACCCCCGAAAATATAGCCCAGCTCATGCGCAATTCCATGGAACTAATCCTCACGCGCAAACTGCTTCGAAATTCCAACGGACCGTTGTTATAGACAAAAAATGGGGTGCAATGGGCAGTCAGGCATCACTGCGATTGTCATAGTAATGATTAAAATAGAGACCTCCATTATCCAAACCGAACCCAAAATCATCAAATGGATCCGGTACAAGAGACGATATCTTGATCCTTTTTGGAAGGTTCTAAAGATTGAATTTGGACCTCAAGGGAAGACAGTATTTATTATAAAAACACCAAATCCTGAAATTCACAGCTGAAATATCCGACTCTGAAGTCACGTATCTCGATCTAAAACTATTCAAAGGGGACAAATTCCGTCGAAGCGGCCTACTAGACACCAAAGTCTACACCAAGCCTACACGGAAACCTTCCAATATTTAGATCGCAACTCTGCACAACCCCTAGCCACTTTCAAGGGCTCATCAAAGGGGAGACTACGATACGCACTCCTCTGCCGCCATGAGGCAAACTTCATAGAAAGAAAAATTTCCTTCATGAAAAGCTCCTAACTACGAACTACCCCAGAGAGAGATAAACATGCCTCAAGGGCGGTCAAGTTTGGGCACCCGCCCCCGAACGCCGTGGACCCATCCCACCCGCAACACAGTCGGACCCTCCATTTGTGTTCAAGATAACATATACACCCCACCTCAAAACAACGACTTAAAAAAGGCCCTTAAAATAGACACTGGCACCTCATCAATCAGCTGTAACCCCATTTAGCACGTCCTATTCCCTAAAAGCCCCATAATCGCTTTCAAAAGAGCAGAAAATCTCAAAGATTTACTAGTTAAATCCTATTTCCCTGCGAGCGTACTATGGCACCAAGGGAGACATATGGTTACTTCTGACGATGATGCTCCACTAGACGAGCTAATCGCAGCAATGTTAGATCACCCCTAGCGGCATTCCTAACCTTGCGCGCCACGCCTTACGTAAGGCGTAACACTGAATGAATCTCCAAATACTACCGAGAGCAGAAACAAGTCTGGTTTTAGTCCTCAGACCCTTTCACACCAAAAGGCTTTAACAGTCTATAATAACACGCCTCATTTTGCCTCATGGGCCCACTCATACCACAACTTTTTTAGCACATGATCCGGGCGCAAAAATCGCTTATTCGAGCCCGGATTCCATGCTGCCCTGCACAATAAAACCCCTGTTCTCACGGCTCCTACGATCCGCGACACAAGATGGTCACCGGCGACCCCCCCCCTTTTTAGTTCATTCTTTTAATTTTTCATTTTCACTTTTCACTTTTCAGTCTTTCATTTTTCAATCATTTTCACCTTTTCCACTTTTCATTCTTTTCATTTTCATCCTTTTCATCTTTTCATTTTCATCCTTTTCATTTCCTTCTCATAGCTTTTCATTTTCATTCTTGTCATTATTCCATGTCACCCGGGCCCATGCCCCACCATACGAAATTATATTTAAACATAAATAATCTGTCAAATAGGCCGACACACTCCAAACTAATCGCTATAGTTTGTTTTGTAATACCGGCTACTTCCCTGCACACAATCATGACCCCTCAGGTCAAAGGGTGACGCACTTACGCATCCCAATTCACGGGAGGCTTCACGGGGGACTCCAAGAGAGCATGTTGTTTAATACGAACAGCGATCAACACGGCGAACGGATCCTAAGAGCGAACACAGCCAATTTTTATTATTTTCATTGTATGTATTGTTTGGTTAAACATTAAAGGGTAAAACTCGTTAGCGGTGACGCTATCTCACCCCGAGGCCCTTGTCAAAGACAATAGTGAATTGTGAAAAGAAAATTAAGGAACATAATGGACGTAGAAACGTTTAGAAAAAACAATTTTAAATATATAAAACACGTAAAAATATAACTTCACATATACTTCACAGTAAAAGAAAACCCTCTTAATGAAACTCTTTAATAAGTCGTTGAAACGTGGCTACGGAGTTGGCGCTTTGCCTACCATCGTTTAGCTCGTTCCATTTCTTGGGCTGCTATGTAGGAGAACGATTGATGCAGTACTGGGTTTCCCACCCTCCCGAAGAAACAAGTGTTTTGAGTGGTAGACAGCAGGGAGTGACCATGTACATAGCCAATGAACCGAAAAAATATCCCCAAGGTACTGGGGTGCTAGCCCCTTCAATATTTTGTACACCATCACAATTCTTTTATAGCTCAGACTTTGTTCAGAGAGACCAGTTCTTAGAGTGAGAAATAGGGACTTTCAGGACCGATATTGAAAGTGGCATTGAGGATTATTCTAGCGGCAGACTTTTGTAAACGCGTAAGTCCACATTGTGTGGCGCCTGCGTTAGCCCCATACTTTAAGTACAATACTCTATATGCGTCGAATATATCCATTATAGTCACAAATATACACGTGTCATATCAATATATGGTTAATACGTTCTGATGGGAGGGCTAATCTCGAGGACACTATCTTGCAAACAGAGTCGAAATGGTCACCCCAGAAACTCGTTCCAATAAACCCGAGTATCTTTTCCACTAGAAACAGGCAATACCTTGATCCCCGACAAACAAATTAATTTCTTACATGGCAATTGAGTTTAACTTGTCTACAACCAATCAACATGCTTTTCGTTTTGGGGATGTTCTTGATAACCATTTATTATTTGCACACCACTAACCACTCTGTCAAGATCTTCGTTAAGGTGTTGTACATTCCAATTCGTCACAGATTTGCCTTCATGGGATGTTGTATCGTCAGCATAGATATCTGCTGTTTACAGGGACTAAGACTTGTTCCATGTCATTATCAAATTAAAAATGAAGCGTAATGGACCACAGGATCGACCCTGGGAACCCCACATGTCACAGGCATAGGGGGTGAGAGCACTCCATTAGTATAGGTAGATTGCTGCCGATGATAAATAGACGAAAACCAGTCAACAGATTCTTCTCGGCAATCCATACTTGAAAGCTATTCCAATTAAAATCCATGATTAACTAAGTTCGAAGGCTTTTAGCAGGTCTAAAAATACCGATCGTATAAGTTGCCCATTGTCAATTGCTTTGTACCCGTCATTGCCGATACGTCAATAAGAGCGGCTCGCAAGGTGCTTTCTCTATCCAGACTGAGCTGAGTATGAGCTCATGGTCATTTAAGAACTTAAATAAAGCACCATGTTACATGTTTTTTCTAAAAGATTGATAACACCGGCCGGATTGAGATGGGTCGATAATTCGAAACATCAAGGTGGGACACCAGTTTAAAAATAAGGGACATCTTAGCCCTTTTCCACAGGGTGGGAAAGATGAGCCCTATACTTACTGTTTAAGATATGTGTGATGCTCTCAGCTATTCAGCAGCTGAAATATTTAACAAAGCGCTTATTAATCCAGGCCAGTGGCCTTACTGGTGTCAATTCAACAAGGGATTTCAATACAAAATCGTTAGAAACCGCTGGAATTTGGAAACTAGCACTATCACGTAAATTAGTGGATGCAAAATTTTTTAACACTTTCCCAGAATTTTTTCTAGTTCGATTCATAACAGCATTGTTGACGATAAAGGACGTAAAGAATTCATTGAAAGCGGTCAGCCAGTCTAAGCAGGACTAGACAAAAGATCATTATCATTCACTAATTATTGTATTAATTTTTGGTGGCATTGCATGTTGGTGTTGTTGGATTGGGCGTTTTTAAGCAGCTTCCAGATAGCCTCCGAATCACCCATGCCCTTGCAGATAGAATCCTTAAAGTAACCTTTTTTGGCGGATCTAATTAAGTCACAACTTTGTTACGCCAGAAGCGATATAACTGCTGATCAATTCTTTGTGATGCATTTCTCTTCTTGATAGCCTGTCTAATCTCCTCTTTAAACCACATTGGTTGTTTTTTTTTTCTTTGAACTGTTTTCATTAGTGGGGCAGTTTATTCACAATATCGACAAATACATTCATCCAGTTTGTTAACGACTTGGTTGTGTTGTTCATACAGAACAGATGGCCAATCACAATTTCTCAGGTCATACTTAACGCATCTATATTTATTTTTTTACGTCACGTATTCAAACTCCATGACAGTTTTAGAGCTTGGGACAAGAGTAGAAGCATATTTCCACTTGAAGTAAATAGGGTAGTGGTCACTCATGCTAATTTTCGGCACCTCAACATCTGCAATTCTACTCAATCTTGGGTATAAATATGATCGACTAACGAACATGATAGATTGGTTACCCTGGTTGGGACCTTCCCAACTTGTTTAGCTATACATTTCAAGGTCTTGCAACCACTTTCTGGTGTCCATCTAATAAATTAAGATTGAAGTCCCCATAATAAAACTATGTATGAAGAAAGAGGTTTATTAAAGGGGGGCAGCTACCCATTTCGTGAATGAAAGTGGTTTAATTCAGTCTGATGTTGAATTAGGGGGGCGGTACAAGATACACAGTAATACATTTTTTTTATATCAATAAAATTAAACTCCACCAAAAATATCGCCTCAACTTTATCAGATTCATACTTGGAATGTCGAAAAACCTATAGTATCTAATGGAAAATACTGGTACACCGCCTTCCACTTTATCAATTCTATCTTTACGAATTATATTATACCCGGGTATGCATACTTCAAAAACCGTATTGTAGCATTTAAAAATGTTTCATTCAAAGCAAAAATACTAAAAATGACTTCAGATCCATATAACAAAGCTTGGAGATGGTCTACCTGGGTTAAAAGGTGATGAATATTCATAAAACCTATTTTAAGTACATTACTGTTTTTTGTGAATGGCGTTAAAGTTACTGGTGTTATTAAAGAGGACTTTTTACTTGCACAGTCTATGATTGCACGTTGATCACTGATTTGGTGGACTGGACCATTGGCTGGCACAAGAAGGATGCTTGACCTGGAAGGGGTTTGAAGTGGTAGCGGCACGTCCATCCTGGCCATCCTGCTAAAGAACCCTGGTATACCTGCAAGCCCTCTCCTTGTGGCCATGTCCGACCACACGATCGGCACTGGATTGGCGGTCAAAGCACAGCTCTCCCAGTTGTGGTTGCGTCGCCGCCGCACGTCGCAGTTGTAGCCCCTGTTGGTTATCCCTCATTCGCTCTTCTTGTTAAAACCGCTGGAGTGAAACATGCAGGCCAGCCTATCAGCAAGCACGCAAGGCTGTAGATATCTACCGAAAATATCGCACGGCTCATTGCGCAATTCTATGGAACTAATCCTCACGCGCAACTGATCGAATTCAACGGCCATTTTATAGACAAAAAATGGCTGTGCAAGGGCAGTCAGGCTCACCTGAGATTGTATGCGAATAGTCAGTGCACAAACTAGAGACCTCCATTATCCAAAACCAGCCCAAAATCATCAAATGGCTCCGGTGACAGAGAACGAGATCTTGATCCTTTTGAGGTTCTAAAGATAATTGACTCAATGGAGACAGTCCCACCCGTAGTTAATACCAAACACCAAATCCTGAAATTCACAGCTGAAATATCGACTCTGAAGTCACGTTCTCGATCTGAAAATATTCAAAGGGGAAAATTCGTTCGAGCGGCATAATAGACACCAAAGTCTATACCAAGCCCAAGGAAACCTTCCAAATTAGATAGCAACTCTTGCACCCCCTAGCCACTTTCAAGGGCTTCATCAAAGGGAGATCTTACGATAGCACGCCTTCTGCAGCAATGAGGCGAACTTCATCGAGAAGAGAAATTCCTTCATGGAAAAGTTCCTACTACGGAACTACAACAGAGAGGAGCTAAAACACGCCTCAAGGGCGGTCAAGTTTGGGCACCAGCCCCCGACGCGGGGACCATCCCACCCGAAACAACAAGGCGGACCCTCCATGGTGGTCAAGATAAAATATACACCCCACCTAAACCGAACGACCTTTAAAAAGGCCTTAAAATAGACCACTGGCCACCTATAAGCGGTAACCCAGATTATCAGTCTATTCCCGAAAAGCCCATATCGCTTTCAAAAGATGCAGAAATTCAGAGATTTACTAGTTAAATCCCATATTCCATGCGAGAGCTAACTAGGCAACGCAAGGGGAGACAGATACTGTACTTCTGACGATGATGCTCCCCTAGACGAGCTAAATGCGCAGACAATGTTAGATGACCCTAGCGGCATTTCCTAACCTTGAGGCCACGCTTACGTAAGGCGTACCACTGATGAAGCTCCCAAAATGACTACCGAAGCAGAAAAAAAAAATATAGTTCTGGCTTTTAGTCTCAGACCCTTTCAACAAAAAGGCTCTAACAATCTATATTAACACGACTCATTTGGCCTCCATGGGCCAACTCCATACCACAACTTTTGAGCACAGATCCGGGCGCAAATCGATTCTTCGAGCTCAGGATTCCAGGCTGCCCTGCCAAATAAACCTGTTCTCCAGGCGCTACGATCCGCGGACACTAGATGGTGCACCGGGGCGACCCCCCCCCCTTTTTATCATCTTTTCATTTTGCATTTTCACTTCACTTTTCATTCTTTTCATTTTCATTTTTAACTTTCATTATTTCATTTTATTACTTTTCATTCTTTCATTTTCATCCTTTTAATTCTTTCATTTTCATCCTTTCATTCTGTTCATTCTTTTCAGTCATTCTTTTCAGATCATGTCACCGGGCCATGCCCACCGACTAAAGTATATTTAACAGAAAATATAAATCGGTCAAATAAAGCCGGACACAACTCCAAATATCGCTATAGTTGTTTTGTATCCGGTACTTCCCTGACACAATCATGACGCCTCCGCCGGTCAAAGGGCTGACTGAAGTAAGCATCACACTCCAGCGGACGACTTAACGGGGGACCTACAACGCCCCCGCAACAGAATGTGGGTAATACGAACAGCGGATCAAGCCGCGGCGCGACGGGACCTAGGAGCGAGAACACAGCATTTTTATTTTATTATTTTATTTTTTGATTGGATTAAACATAAGTAACTCGGTTAGCGGTGACGACTAATCTCACCCGAGGCCCTTGTAAAAAGCCAATAGTGAATTGCTAAAAGAAACTAAGGAAATAGAGGACGTAGAAACGTTTAGAAAACCCAATTTTTAAAAATCTAAAAACATCGTAAAAAAATAACTACAATAATTCACCGTCAAAAGGAACACCCTCTTCAATTACCACAGAGTGATACACTAGACCTCAAGTACGTTTGTAGTACAGTGGCGAGCATGAGGAAGGGAAGAGATAGGACGCGCATTTTGACAGTACCCTCGGAGCTCGTCTGCACACCATTTGGCTGTATGGTAGGATGCAGACCAGGAGCAAAGACGTATATGGCTGCACGTACATGGGTATTTCCCAACGCATCAGAACCAAGTGTTTTTGGGTGGATAGACCGCAGAAGGGAGTGAACCATGCCAATCGCCCATATGAAACAAAAGAGGAGATCCCAAGGGGGTACGGGGGTGACGACGGATAGGCCCATTCAAACATCACTTTTGTGGGGACATTGTCAAGAAGAGGGACACAGAGAGATTAGAGTGGCGAACTAGGAATCGTTGACAGACGATATTGAAAGTGGCATTGAGAATTATGTCTAGGGCGACTTTGTAAAACGCGTAAGTCCACATGGTTGGCGCTGCGTTCGCCCATTACTAATTACCAATACTCTATATTGGTCGAATATTATCCATATAGTACAATCTCACGTGTTCCTATCAAATATGGTTTAATACGTCTGAAGGAGGGATAATCTCGAGGACAACAATCTTGCACACAGAGTCGAATGGTCACCCCAGACAAGACACTCGCTATCAATAGGATAGCTACAAGAGGAACAAACCGATAAGAAGAAGGTCCCGATCGAAGTATCATTTTTTCACTAAAACAATTTGCCATAATACCTAGGTGAGATCCCCGACAACAATATATTAATTTCCTTGAGACAAATTGAAGCAGGGGACGAGTGAGGATTTCCACTTTTGAAGGTCTATACAACGACCAAAATCAACATGCGCTTTTCCGTATGTTTGAGGGGTTATTTTAACCATTTTTTATTATTAAGTGCACACCACTTAACCACTCTGTCAAGATCTTCGTTAAGGTGTCATTCAATTCGTTACATATTGCCCTTCTTGTGGAATGTTGTATCGTCCGCATACATATCTTGATGTACAGTGACTAATAACTTGTTCCATGTCATTCATAAATAAAAAGGAATAGTAATGGACAAAAAGAGAAGTCGACCCGTGACGTGGAAGACCCGCGAAATGTCAAAGGCAGAGGGGGTGAGAAGCACTCCAATATTATAGGTAGATTGCTGCCGAGTGTGAATAAATACGACGAAAAGAGAGCCAGTCAACGAACTTCGGCAAGTCCATACAGTGTGAGAAGCGAATATCAAATGACAATCCTATGATAAACTAAGTCGAAGGCTTTCCGCAGTTAAAAAAACTACGATCGTAAATAGAGTGCCCAAGTCAATTGCTTGATCGAACCCAGTCCTTAGCGATCATTCAATAAAGAAAAGTCCGTTGCTCGCAAGAGGGACTTTTCTCCAAATCCAGACTGAGCTGCCGTATGAGCTCATATGGTTAAGTTAAGAACGTGAAATTAAAGCACCATGTACCTGTTTTTCTAAAAGCTCGAATACACAACGGCGGATGAGCAGGGTCGACCCCCCCCCATAATTCTGAAACAGCAAAGGTGGACCCACTTTTAAAAATAGGGACAATCTAAGCCCTTTTCACAGGGTGCACGGAACGATTGAGCTCTCTGATACTACTGTGTACGGATGAGTGATGCTTCAGCATTCCAGCAGTGAAAATATTTCAAAAACATAACGCTGTATTTCAATTCCAGGCCAGTGGCTTATGGTGTTAAAGTCAACGAAAGGGATTTCAATACAAAATCGTTAGAAACCGCTGGAATTTGGAAACTAGCAACATATCACGTATTTAGTGGAGGTGCAAAGTTTTTAGCACTATCCGAGATATTTCTGTCCTATGCATTCGAGTTGTCATCAACAGCATATGCTGACGAACAGACCGTAACGAATTCATTGAAAGGCTTCAGCAGTCTTAACAGATAGACAAAGATCATTATAATCACTAATTATTGTATTTATTTTTTGTGGCAATTGCAGTTGGTGTTGTTGGAATTGGCGTTTCCTAAGAAGCTTCCAGATTAGTCCTTCGAATCACCCATGCCATTGCAGATAGAATCCTTAAAGTAACCTTTTTTGGCGGATCTATTAAAGTACAAACTTTGATACGCCAGAAGCGATATAAACTGCTGAATCAATTCTTTGGATGCATTTCTCTTCTTTATAGCCTTTGTCTAATCTCCTCGTTAAACACATGGTGTTTTTTTTTACTTTTGACCTTTTTTATTTAAAGGGTGGGGGCCCTTGTTTGTTTATTCACAATATCGACAAATACATTCATCCAGTTTGTTAACGCATGGTTCGGTGTCTGTTGTTTCATACAAGAACAGATTGTAAATCACAATTTCTCAGGTCATACTTAAAGCATCTATTTTATTTTCTTTTACGTCACGCTATTTCATAACTTCATGACGATTCTTAGAGCTTGGACAATGAGTAGAAGCATATTTCCACTTGACGTAAATAGGGAGTGGACTAATGCCTAATTTTCGGAACATACAACACATCTGAAATTGTAAACTACCTGTCCAAATACCTTGTTGTATGTTACTCATAAATATGATCGTAATAAAGAACATGATAGATTGGGTACCGGTTGGACCCTCACACTGTTTTAGATTAGACATTTCAAGGTTTTCTTGACAACCACTTTATGCTTGTTCCCAATCTAATAAATTAAGATTGAAGTCACCCATAATAACTATGTCTGAAAAAGAGTTAAACGGGGCAGCTACCATGTCGTGAAAGTGGTTAATTCAGTCTGATGTTGAATTAGGGGGGCGGTTCAAGATACACAGTAATACCATTTTTTTGATATAAGGAAACATTAACTAACATCCAAATCGCTCAACTTGATCAGTTCCCTACTTGGAATGTCGAATAAAACTACTAGGTATTCCTAATGAATACTGCTACACCGCCTCCAACTTATCAATTCATTCTTACGAATGATATTATACCGGGTATGCATACTCAAAATCCCGTATTGTAGCATTTAAAAAAGTGTTTTCAGTCAAAGGGCAACAAACATACTTTTAAAAATGACTTTAAGATCCATATAACGAAGCTTGGAGCTGGTCTACCTGTGGCGTAAAGGTGATGAATATTCATAAAACATATTTTAAGTTAATTACTGTTTTTGGAATGGCGTTAAAGGTTTAATGGGTTATTAAAAAAGAGACTTTTTATGGCACAGTCATGATTGCACGTTGATTCCTGTTTGGACGGACCATGCTGGCACCAGAAGGATTGCTTGACCTGGACGGTTTTTTGAATGGGTAGCGGCACGTCCATCAGGGCCATCCTGCTAATAGGAACGCCTGGTATACCTGCAAAGCCCTCTCCTGTGGCCATGGCGACACACGATCGGCACTGGATTGGTAGGTAAAGCGAGCTCTCCGAGTTGTGGTTGCGTTCGCCGCAGTTGTAGCACCCGCGTTGGGTCCAGCATTCGACTATTATGTTAAACCTCTTTAGGAGTGAGGTTATGCCTGTGATCAGAGGAGTGTTGGCCGCCTGTCACCGTGAATGGTCGCGATAATCCCAGGTTTCAGAGCGGTGATCTGGCCGAGGGGAACGACCATGGTAACTCGTTTCCACGACTACGGGAGTACGGAGTCTGCATAGCCATGTTACTTGAGCTAGACCAGTGCACGAGGCGATTCGATACCTTTGTGGTTGAGATGGACCTTGTCTGGAAACAGACTCTTGTCTGCGTCTCCATAAGCATAGTCAGGGAAGTGATATTGAGGGGAATAACCTACACACCAGCTTTGTCGTAAGCTTCTTAAACTCTCGTCCAAATGTAACCTTCAGGCTATGTTGTCTAACCTGGGGCAGGGACCGGACAGGCAATAGAAGTCCGGGATTTGATAGATGGGTGGTAGTGTGACTCATCAAAGTATCGAGGATATTCTGCCATGGTACGACATAGATATATTATGGGGCCAGGCTTATCATGATATTATCGTACAATGAGACGTCGATGGGGCACAAAGAATCTCTTATGGTGGAGATTGTAGCACCCGACAAATTGACACGGTGTTCTCCAACGTTGGCTCAGTCACAGAACTAATGAGTCTACAGGATCTAGTTGCCCGCTGGTCCAAGTTCATTTAATAAACTTCAGAAAAACTTGGACCACTGTGACGTTTATCCTCGGTTCCAAATGGGCCTATTGAAGTAGGGCGTCTACATTCGAGTCTTTTAGGATTTGTATTTCCTTTTGAGACGATCGAATTTTAGCAGGGGGCAGCGAGTAGTTCGCTCCGGTTGTGGATGAAGTGTGTTGGAAGGCTTATACAAGTATGACATATCCAGCTGAGTTTTGGCGGGAAGCTTTTTTAGCCGCGCCACTGGATGTGGTAGTTCATACTGCAAAAAATCACAAGTTGTTACGGTTGCAGAATCAGCCACGGAAAAATACAGTGGTTGGAGCATGATGGAATGTCAGTTTGTATTTCGAATCGCTAGCTCCATAGCTACGGGATGCATTCGGTGTAAGTAGTCGCGAATAGGTATATGCACACCGTATACGTGTTTGATTGTAACTTGGCTCTATTGCGTAGTAGCAGGCCAGCGAGCAAAAAATATGAAAATAGGACGGAAATAAAACACATCAAATTTACTTTCCTTTCAGTTTCAGATTGAAGATTACGTCCATGTCAAACTTTGAAACATCAAAGAATAAGCGTTCGATACGTAAAGACAAAAATTCAGAAAAATCGTTAAGATTCGTTCGTCTGGGCGTAACAAGATCTGCGGGGTTGCCGACTAGGGTCGTCAATAACTGCATTGCGTCGTTGCCGTCAGAGCAGTGATCGCGGATTGGTGGTCAAACGACACTAGGATCCCAAGCTCGACACAGTTGAGCGTATATGCCGAGGTCGGAAAAACGGCCACACTGTGAAGCCTTCAGAGGACGACGCTTGGTCTAATGGACTCTCAACAAGTGGATCTCTTACGAAGGTGCCTAATACGCCCGAACGCATGTCGGAGCTTGAAGCCACTGGGGGAGGGGTCACGTGCCCCAATTACCTTCGGCGTAAAATAAGGCTTCCCTTTCCTCCCGGGCAGACCCAACGCCCAACAGAGGAAGGTCAAGGAGTCCGGGACTCTCCTTCCGGAAGTGCGGGGACTCCGTCTGGGCCGGGTGTGGCGCGACGAGCATTTCCGTCAACGAAGCGGTTTCGAGACACGTTCCAGGAGAAGTTAACTCGTGCAGAGCTCAACGTGAACTCCTGAGACCAGCGTTGAGCTCATCGCTACTAGAGAGCTGCTCCGTTCGCCAAGGGAACGCGTGGAGAAGGAGGCCAACAGCAATCCCAAGGCTCACAAGGGAAAGAGGCACAGACCAAAAACCACCAAAGGCGCAGATAGGTTTAAAACTACCTATCTGCAAACACCAGCCAACGGCCCTTTTTAAGGCCACCAAAAACCAAGAGAGAATTGCAGCAAACTGCCTCCTCAAACAGAAGCGTTGTGCCTATTCTTCTTTAAACTAAGAAAGTAAAGATGACCCCGTCTAGAACAAGGCGAGCCGTCTAACAAAAGCGGGGAAAAAAAAAAAGCTCAATAAAACTTGTAAATTCGAGAGGCAAAGTCAATCCCGTCATAAATTCCACAGGGAGCGCATGGCATCACGAAGCCAGCGCCTGCAAACAGAAGCTGATAAACTCAAGAGTACGTTAAAAATCTGTCGAACCGCCCTCTATCCAACATAGGACGATTAATAGCCCTGGCCAAAGGTCTCAAAGTCATCATAACGCCAGATAAACCGAAGCGCACCCAGATCCTTCATCAGTGAAGGACCTGGCGAGAAGAAAGCGGCATACGCTTTATAATGCAGCATAGAGGGCAAGCGAATCTCAAATTCCGCCTTACTTTCAACCTGGTCCCCCACTGCGCACCTATAAACCGAAACCCCCCCCCCCAATGAAGTTACCTTTGAGGAACCAAAACCGAAATAGCCCGCATTACCATCAGGAATGTTAAAAATAACATCACAACAGCAGAGCGCATCGCCCATAACAATGTAAGAACGACGCTCCATTGGGGTGAAAACCTTCGATAAAGGAAGATGGTATCGCTATTCTCAATCGCGCCGACTACCAGGCGAGATTGAGCGCCAATTCCGAGGCCACCATTACGAAACGGAGTAGTATGTAAAATGAGGGATCCTGGCTCATTCACCAAACATCACCCAAGGTCTCTCTAAAATACTTATATGGGAATTGGGGGTCTCGGCTAAACCACATAAGCCATCGTGTGAACCCATCCTCGTGTATGATACCTCTGGTATCTAACGCGAGAGGGTACCTTGTTCAATGTGAATAAGATAAATGACCGTCATGTCTAATAAAGTTCACCCGTACACGAAAGTTTTTTATCAAGATTGCTTCGTTGTAGTTTTCTGGTTATATTTTTTAGTGACCGATCCCTTCACACCCGTCGCCTTCTTTGCTTATGAGCATATTCAAACTAAGTAGCGAATCATTTGGTCTTAGACCGATATACTCAAAAATTGGAGTACCTTCACACTCACTTTAATTTTCCCTACAAAACCTTTTTATTAATTTCGTGAACAGTGAATGGGTTTTGGGGTAGTTACTAGTTTCATACATATTACTATCTTTCGCCAATCAGAGTATTCTCTTAGTTCTAATTTCTAAAAGGAGACTATCTGTGAATCTGTATATAATAAATTAACATTGTCATTGGTATTTGTTTCAGTTGTGGTAGTAAAAAAATCATCATAAACCACTGCTAAGATCCCAAAATAGCCATAACCTACAGTTATTGGTGATCCAATTCAGTTTTTGTTTTAATTGCACAGCACCAAGATCCATCGTAAATATTTTCTGAAAAGCATAAGTTGGTTTCGCTATAGCTTGCGCCTTTAAGATTTTCACGCGATGTAGCAACTCCAATCAGTCCTTTTTCTAACATTTTCCATAGTTTTTCCAAACAACAGCATTGTTCTTGAGTTTGAACATGTCTTTATCGAAGGCACTCTTAGCTCTTGAGTAAGTTTGTATTTACTCTATGTAGATTCCTCAAGGAGCCTTGGTGAAAATTCCATGTATCCTATGCGAGTTTGCAACTTTGAGCCCACGGTTAGGTATAATGCAAGTTTCTATAATGCATACATGTTTTTCTTTGTTCATTAGATTTGAGTTAATTTTTCAATATGTGGAGCAGGTGATTCACCCAACAAGTGAAGTTGATAATAGTGGAACCACTCTTTTTGGGAATCACATTTTCTGGAGCCAAAGGATAATCAGTATGTGCTTTATGAAAACTTTTGGATAATCCAATCAACTTCTAATATAGAACACATAAGAATCTGGTTAGTGTTTCAATATTTTATTCCAATTTGTTTCGGTCACAGCAGTCTTTGAAATTAGTTGACTGGTAAAGTATTGACTTAGCCCAATCATAAAGTTATCGCATTAAGCTATTGAATAAAAACTGGGAGGTTCATCAGGATATTTCGGGTATGTATTAGTATTAGCTTTTGCCCAGAACTTCTTACTAACCATTGAAATACCACCTCTAACGTCCTTACAAACAAGAGTTTGTCAATATCAGTGAGTAACTCTGATTCTATTTCGAATGTTGAAGTAGAGCATCCCAACTAACCCGGGGAGAGTATAGTAATGAGCAGGATCTAAGCTGTGAGTTTCTAAAGATTTATTTCTAAAATCTCAAAAACATCCGCCAATAACAACACATCAGTTCAGGTATATATCGTGATATTCACCCAAGTTTTTACATTCAAAAGTATTCCAAAATTGTGAGCATGTTCAAATCATCCTCAGTGATGGTTGTATCATTTAACGAACTGTAAAATGCTTCTTAGGTGGAAGGTTTTTTGCCTCAAATCTTCCCAAACTATTCATGTATCATATGGATATACACGCTTTTTAGTTACCAAGTAAAATTTATTTTCTGAGACCAGCTTCCTAGTTATGTCCAAGGAATTCTTATCGGTGTTTTAACCAATTGTCTAATGACGACTTGAGGATGAGAGGGAGGCTATAAATCTTAATTGCCCAAGTTGAAAGACAAATATTGTTTCCATATTGTTGCGAATAAAAACAATTTCCCCACGTGAATACTAAACAGCTGCATGATAATATGAGAGTTAATAACCCTAAGATTGTGAAAAAGACGGGAATGACAGTTATATCCGGTGTATTTCTAATTTTAGATTACAGTAAACGTGAGCTACGCCTCTATATTCTCCCGTGATGTGACAGTGGTCTTTCAAAACTTTCCCATATTCAAAATTCTTTTTAACAGATATGACAATGTGTTGAACGTTCATGTCGCACTTTATCAACGATGTATACAATAGGTTTCGGTTTTTCAATACTGTATGAATTTTTTCAGTAGATTTTTCGAGGGTTGTTAGAAATGTTCGCAGCATTTGATCCTCTGTATACCTTGGTTACCACTTTCCATAACATCTTACAATGTGTAACAATAACTAGAACATCAGGTTTGTGAGTAGTCTGCGTGTTGATTTATCGGGATTATCAGCACCCCCCGAAATCTCGGTTAGATTACATTCAAAATCAGCTAAATGACATATGGACCTCATCCGTCTAGCTTGATTTTAAATTAATCATGTTTCCACACACCCATTTTTCATCTTCAGAGTCTTTAAGTTTTATTTCGCGCCATGTCTTAGGAATGACAAATTTGATGCTCTGTTCAAATTCCATTACAGTCTTCATTGTGCCCCTCAAGAAGATTCCTCCTTCAGAAAATGGGTAGGGCATTTTCGACAAGATAACATTGCGTTGGTTTGCTTGAGCGTTCAATAAACGACTGAGACTTTATCCATGTGAATGATATTATGATCCTTGTCAAGGAGCATTAACTCAATCTCTTTTGTAATCGATGAGTCGAATGGGATATGGCACAACCGCAAAACATTCCCAACCAAAACATTAATAGATCAATCGGTTTGTCTTTCTACTTTTGGGATTTGTGAAATAGGAGTTGGAAGACTTATATCATCAAAAGTTAAACATCATCTATGAGATAAACTGCTGGGTCTCTATGGTTTTTACATACTGGAACAGATTAACCTCTTAAGGCCCACCTTAACAGCCATCATCTTTATTTTTCACATTAATAATGTTTTTATTTCAAGTTTGGAGGTAATCAATGTAAGACCCACTTTTAAATGGCTCATCATTACGGGATGTTCAGAGGTCAAATGTAGGACTCTTTCGACTTATTAACCCCGCCTTGATTGTCCATTTTTCAATCATATCGAGGTATTCAGATTCTTGCGTGTGTATTAGCCATCCAATTCACCCTGGTTTAGAAATCACTTTTTTGCATTTTCAAATACGCCTCAAAAAAATCAGTAGTCTATCTTTGTTTTATCGTTTTTAATTTTAGTCAGAAATTTGTTGAAACTTGAAACTCCTAATTATCATATTCTTCAATCAGTTTCGTTTTTACTGTAGCTTTTATTGCGGTTGAAAAAAACATTTGAATCTACTCCTAGTGGATGGTTGTTTGGCAAATCCATTACCCAAGTATAGATACCCACCCAATGTCGACTTTTATCAAATATGAGTTCTTGTCGTTCAACCTTCTGATGGCTTTGAGGTAATCTTTTTTTTAATGAATCCTCTCTTCCCAGATGGTGTCTCTGGTTAAGCAATATTATTGTGTTCAACAATGATTTCAGATCTGCAGATTTCCATTATGAAACTGCTTCCGATTAGATTAATGTAGCCAACTACGGCTTTGAGGTAATCTTTTTTACTGTATCCTCTCTTCCCAGATGGTGTCTATGGTAACGCAATATTATTGTGTTCAACATATGACTTCAATTCATGCAACTTCAATCTTGTAAAAGCTGACAATTTTATAAGATGACCCATCTGGATTCATATACGTTTTTTTAATTCAAGCAATTTTTATCACTTTTTTAGAGTGATAAAAAATATATCCCTAAATATTTCCAAGAATGTGTTTTTTCCAAGGATTTTTTTTCAAGTTTTTTTTTCCAAGAATTGTTTTCAATGAAATTTTTTTCCCAAGATTTTTTTATTTCACAGAAATTTTCTTTTCAAGATTTTTTTTTTCAAAGAATTTTTTCTTTCCAAATTGCATGGCATTATTGTAGGAAAAATATTACCCGATTTTTCCAGAATTCTTGTAGTGTACTTTTGTATGTTTTTAGATTTTTTCTCGTGATAATAAAGAGCTTGCATGCATTAGCACGTCCACTTGCTACATAATGAGGTTCACTTTGTAAAAACTCCACACTTTTACAAGGCCGGGGGGTTCTTTTTACGCAATGAAGGCCCTCTTATCTGTTCTGTGAGTAAGCTACCACGCAAGTTCGAGGACATTTTTTATCACTGTCCCATAAATTCCATGAACATGGATTTTTAACACCATGTAAACTTTAGGTTTATGCAGTGGCAATAATCTTCGCATACTCGTCTTTTTACATGGTGTTCATCGGTTTCGGAATCCTTTACAGAGAAAGGGCATTATTCTATACTTTCATTTATTTAAACCATTTTTTTTGATACACAAGCACAATTCATTTCGGTGGTATTCGTCCTGTTGGGTATAATCTGCGGTTCCGCTATACGAATGCTCTATTTGGACCATTGTAAGTAATACACGTTGGCTGTCCTTTTGTGAGAGCATAGTGGTCGCTCCATAGTTGTAATCGACCAGATGGGGCTGTTGCTCTCTTTCTGGAATCGGGTTCAGCTTCACTGGGGGATACAAGTACCTAACTATCACACCATCAGGTATTTTCTCTCTTTTGCATTAATGGTTGTAGCTGAATTTGGTAGAACCGATTTTTTATTCATGCATCAATAGGTTGTCAGCGTATTATCTAGTTTTTTCGATTAAGCTGAGACCACCTTCGGTATTTTTTTACCAGGCTCTGTATCTTTTTTATCCTTTAGGTTCATTCCGAAAATTGTTGTGAAAATAATCTCTATGCAGCGTTCTGTTAAATCGTTCTACAATACCTGGCGCTCTGTGATTCCGATTCTACCTCTTTGTATTGTGACACCTTTCTCACGCATAGGTGTATTGACCCCTCCCATGAAGTCTTTAAAGGATCTACTTGATTGTTTAGGATAAGTCAATGGCTTCTTTTAAAGATTCTTTCGAGTGCACTCGCTACTGGGGTTGAGTTTTGTCCGTATGCTTCTGCTTCTTTGATCTATGGCTTACGTCGCTACGGTAAAGCATACTGATAAGTTTCTTACCACTTTTATCATGTGGTAAAATAAAAGATCTGCTTGGTGCAGATCATTTGGAATGGATGAAACACGTTCACTGTGGTCTGGAATTATTTTTGGCGGTGCTTTGTAAAATTTGCCACATTGCTGCTTGATTAGCCATGCTCTGGCTGTTTCTTTGGGACTTTTGTGGATTCTGCTAATTGGTTACTGCAACCTCACCTTTCCACTAACCTCTGAAGAGTAGTATACAGTTTTAATTTATTTCAGTTCTTATCCATTGTGATAATCTGGTTGTTACTTTTAAGTACTTTCATAACTTGCAATGCTGACAGCACCCTACCAATTATAACGAAACAAGATTGCACCTGTGTTTGACTTTAAAGGGGTGTATAAAAATAATTAGCATCGGTTCACAGCTTCGAATTGTCAGGTAAATATACATCTGACATTGTCATGATGTGTATCTTCATAACTCGACGATGTTCGAAAAAGTTTGCTTTGAGGGACCTTCTCTTTGCATAGTTTCATTTAATTAAATCCAGATGGTGGAGTCTTTCTTCGGTCCATTTGTTTCTCTCTGATGAGTGTCTGAAGTCAATCGTGCTTGTTCTTTCTTCTTGGCCTCGCATATCTTTAAGATTAGAAAATAAGAAATGTGTGCCACTAAAGCTACGGCATTTGAATCGCACACCACCTACCAGCATAGCTATGTTGCCATTGTATTCATTCCTTTTTAATATTTAAGGTGGGCTTTATATTTATCGTAGTATACCTGATTCACCAAAACATCTTTGTGTTGCTCGTGGCACTGTAAAAGTGCAGGTCAAATTTGAAAACCAATCGTTTCGACGTCAGTTGCACCAAAAAAGGGCAAATCGGGGGTTTGAATTTTTAGATTTTATAGCAGAATGCTATATTACAATACGTATAAACCATCCATTGACTCCGGAATACAGTGTTTACGATGATCAGTACTGATTGAGATTTGTTTTATTCTTTTTTTTTAATTAATTATCGAAATGAAAAGGGTTCAAGCATTTGAGACTAGGGGATCATTCTCTAATTCTTTAGATAAAGCTTCAACATCATCAATTTCTGCGTTAATTCCAGTAATCCATAACCAAGAGCATAACAAAAATTGTTATGGTAGTCGAACCGAATGATTGATCATCTCATGGCCCCAAATTTCTGCTTGTATATAGATGTATTTTTGAAGTTCTTCTAATTCTATGTTTCGAGACTTTCAAGGGAATAATGTTTCGCAAAATATTTAACGGAATCACCACCACTAATGGCGGGTGCTAATCTGCTTATCAAAACACAGGGCGTTTGGTCTTCTAAATCTTGTGTATAATTTGTGCGACTCACCATGGTTTTACTTAATAGAGGCTACATTTAAATAGATAAGATTGATAATGTTTCTGTTTTTAATATAATATAATCCTGAAATTAAAAGTATGCTAAAGCTGATAATTGTGGTAACACATAGTACTTATACAATAACTGTAACTTCTTATTACAATAACTGTAAGTTCTTATTAACAATAAACTTGTAAGTTCTAACAACTAAAACCGTGTAACTGTAGGTTGATCTGTTTAAGTATAAGTTTTGAGATGTGTTTTTGTCTTCAAAATTTCATTCATTTTGCGCCTAGTGTTTAATCCGTAATGACATCATTTTCTTCAAGCATTTTCGTATTGAACCAGATCTTTGCAATAAATGACCACAACATTTTGTTGTCTCTAAAATCTTTCATAAAACTATCAGATTTTGTGCAAAATCCAACCAACTTTGATGTGGCAGTTCTACCCACTAACGCTAATTCACTGATCAAGCATTTAGAATCTTTATGTGTTCTATATGACAAAATTCCTTAGTTGCAGCACAATCAGCTATGAATATAAAGTTTTATCACCTTTGAAACGTTCGTCATATCTCTTGATTAGAGTTCATGTAATTGGCAGAATCCAAGACATAAACTTCAGAATCATTGCCAACCCATTCTCGTTTTTATAAGTTTTTCCATGCAGCGGGGACAAATGATAACGATGTGTTCAAAATAATTTTTGTATTCAGGTTTCTAATAGATTTAACACCCTGTTTGACCGATACGAGTGCCGAATGAGGATACTTGGGGAACAGCATTTAATAGATATTTTATTATTTTAAAATGGTGCTAGAGAACGCCATCTACCATTCTTAATATTGAGCTGGGGCATCATGAAACTAAAATAAACAGTTTTAGAGTTCCCGCTAAGTTGGCATCTTTTTTCAGTTGAATTGTAATACCTTCAGAACCATTGTCTATTCTCCTACCACTACGGTGATTTTTATTATCATCACTACTTCTTATGTCTAACCAAAGAGCGTATTTATCTTTCAAATAATCCGACAGAGATACATGCAAAAGGTTCAGTTCTTGAACAATGCCTATGCCGGCAAAATGTTTTACAATTTCATCCCATGTTGATATCTGTGATGCCTTCCATAGTAATGTACTTTATTAATTTTGGATTGTAAAATTTACTAGTGTCTCTACCATATGACTCCACTTTCATGGGGGTACTCAAATACCATGAGGATACCCTTCATGCTTTTTGATGTGTGTTCGATTAAATTCCAAGTTGGATCCTTTTGTTTAAGGTAATTGTTCTGTGTATCAAACTTGTCATAAAGTACAGCCAGTTTGTTGGTACTGGTCTAATCATTCTAGCTATCTATGATTAGCAAGCATTTCGTATTCTAAACTGATTCACTTATTTTAGAAATAGCGCCTGTGTCTGTGCTTTAAATCACACGACCATAATCATTAAATGTTAATTCATAACTCGAAGGTCATTGAGGCTAGCCTGATAATAGGGCATATGATTTGTCAGCAGCTCAAAATTTAGAGCGAATGTAAATAAAATCGTTTCCCATAGGCATCGCACATTGCGTATCTTTACCATCGTTTGCTGAGTATCTTTATTGCAGCTTCAACTTCCATTTCAATGTATTTTCATTACAAATGCCTCGATACGCCATGTTTTGCGGTCTCTACGGGCAACCATTAAATCCGCTTATACAGTGATACACTCTGCCTCGGTCATGGAATAAATTTCATTACCTTCTATTTAAACATTTCTTTTTTACATTGCTCTACCAAGATTGTGAACATCCGTACTGTACATCGGTAGAGATTAACTAATTCAATGTTTAAAGCTAGTCTGGTTGTACCAGGTATTATGACATCATCTACACATAAAATTTAGGAAAATCTAAACGTTAAAATTGGTTTGATCTATTGTGCTGGGGTTGCTCGTGATCACAACAGATTGTCTAATACCTGAATACCTTGCACACCCATGCATTACGTAAGGTCTGTAAGGATCAAATTTGTGGCCGTATTGCGTTGTCATTTTATTTTAAATACAATATTACTTTAAATAAAAAGGATGATTTGCATTGATGATGAGGAGAGGGAAGAAAATCCCGCTTCGGAAGATGATGCAGATGAGACAACATTTTCAAGAGATTCATTTAATGATCAACTAATAAATCTAGACGAAGGAGGGATTTGTCTTTGAATGAGCGGTTAAAAAGAACCAAAGTAGATGATTTCTATGCCCTTTTTTTAGATGCTAGAAGAATAGGGATTAATCCCAAATGTTAAAAATTATGATAATTTTAAAGTTGAGGGTGGTGATCTTTTTAGTAAAAACAGATAAAGGATATAAATCAGTACTCAGGTCAAAGATAAAAGCAAGTTATATAGTATAATAAATTTAATGTAAATACTATCGCGAATAAAAGGGTTTGATGACTACTCAAAAACATCCGACCAAAAAGGTAGCAATAAATCTGCCTCCGATACTGAGTATATTGAAATGGAAGAATGGCCAGAAGTTGCTAATGATATGATCAATCAATACAAGGTGAGATGCAGCACTATTCGATAATGTGATACTTAGCACAGAGGATGTGACGTGGAGACCCCAAACAGAACTTAGTCATGAGAGAACTACTAGCTCTCGATGAAGCTATACAAAAAATCTCGTGGTGAGCTGTCATAACTTGGCAAAACTGACAGAATTAGACGATGTTATATTATCGACAAGATAATCTAGCGCAAGCACAGAGGAGAGAAATGAAGACGATGAAAAGAAATCAAAGCAAGAATAAAGACTTGGAAATAGAAGAAAGTGGGAGATTGGAAGGCTGCAAGGTAAATGATAGAGCATGGTGGGGCAGTTAACAGAATAAAAGAAACGATCAATCAAATTGTAATGAAGATAACGACACTATCGGAAAATAAGAATTTATTTAGAGAAAAAGGTGTAACCGTGGTAGTATATTAACGGCTATAGCATTAAGATTAGCACATGTTACAAGCATCCTTGCAGGTGTTAAAAGTGTGTGCCACCAAACCCCGAGTGGTGGTATAACCAACAGATTAAAGCTATCTAAAAAGCATGCCAAATGATTGGGAAAGTTGGTTCTAAACTGATGGATGCACTGCCAGGCCATCATTCGGAGGTTTTTTAATGCATTGAGTGTGCTGTTGGTTGGCTGGCAGAAAATGTGTGGGCATGTGTTACTGGTGTTGGAGTTTGGTAGTTATTACTTGAATGAAAATCTGAAGTAGATTATGTAAGTACCATAAAGCATATATGAAATACTTGGAATCCCAGTAACCCCCACCGATGATGGCAAGTTTGTCATTTTCATGATCACTTGCAGATTCGGAGATTGGATCTGGTGTTACTGTTGTAGTTGTTGATTCAACTGGTTGTTGTATCATCAAATGTAGTGGGAGTTGCAATTGGTCATCGATAGTCTTATCATCAAACTCACTTACAGCTTCACCAAAAGGTGGTTTGCTTCGCAGGCTCCATCATCAATAACACCCGCAGTATTAAAATAATCATTCGTACCGAGTGCTGTGTTGTTTTGGGCTATTTGAATTCATTATATAAAATCCCCATATGATACAATCCTCAAATTTATATCTGTAGGCATATGAAACATTTTGACCGACTACAAAGTCTACTTTGATACGAGCATATTGCAGTAAGCTTTGATAGCGATTTAAACTAGTTTGTAAATCCCAATGGAGACTTAATACAATCTCTAATAAGACAAAAACTGTCGTTTAGCATCTCGAGATGTGCCAGGTGTCGAAAAAATTGTTTTTTTGAGTTGGGCCCTAAAATACAATAAACCAAAGTTCTCATGCTATCATGGAGGTCTCTGTGCCAATATATCTGTAAGACTTTATGCCTGATTGTGGTATGACAAACCTCACAAACGCCTTCTACTGGGCTTGAGAAAGGTGAGAAACTGTGTATCGAGCTGTACGAGGTTGATTTTTACAAAAAGCCATTACAGTTGCTTCTGTGTACACCTTCAATGTGTATGATGCTAAACTACTAGGTAATAATTACCGTTCTATACCAATGTGAATCCCAGCATAGCAGTTGTCTAAACAATTACTAGGGTATAACGGTGTGCTTCCAATTTGATTTCTGTGAAAACATGAAACCGATGACATGTCTCCATATTGCTGACATGTCTAAATTATTATTCAATGCATTATAAATGATTTTGAACTGGTGTGGGATAATCATTTTCTTTTAGCAGCCTCGACACAGATAATGACATGGAAACTATAAACGCTTTTAATTCTACGGTGTATGTTGGGGGTGGTCATAGCTGACACAACATCCTGAGGTGCTACACCAAATTACAAAGTGAGTTGATTTTGCCAAATTGCATCGGGGTTGAGTTCCAATCGTTATAGACTTCATCAGATTGAACGTGTTGTACTACATAATTTCAAAGAAATCTGTAGATCGATGTCAATGTGTCAGTTATTTGATAAATGTATTGTTGAACTTGTAAAGTATGTTTGCTCAAAGGCGCTTCATGTCTGGTGGTGAATATATTACTACTAACTTTTATCTTTCGAGTAATTGCTTGAAATGCTGGTGGGTAACATGGTTTTTATTTTAAAAAACATTATAATTTAAATAAATGAATCATATAATTATGAAATTAAAAATCGGAAAAGTCATTTGACTTAGGAACAATATATAGACAATAGGGAGGAAATTTAAAAATGACTTGGAAATCAGCTATATGGGATGGTTATTACAATATTTTAAAGGTGGAAAAATTAGGTATATGGTTGGTAGTGATGTAATGAATTTCCATTGCCGCTGGCCTTTACAATTGGATCGACTGGTGGCATGATCACCAGTGACTTTCTTGGGTGGCGATTATGGATCAATAAATACAATGGGAGTTTGAAACTTAAAAGTTCCCAGAAAATAATAATATTAAATTTATAAGATATGCAAGACTTTTTTCACTTATACAGATTGGTTGTTTGATGGTGAACACAATGAAAAGTGGGGAATGCACCATTCAAAGTTATTTGATTTACACTGTGATCAAATTCTTCCACCAATAACGATAAACATTAAATGTTGGGTGTCATTTCATTGGGTAATGACCCATACTAAGGAAGTAGATATATACAGAATGGAGCACGAAAATTGAAAAAACCGTTGGAACATGGTATAATAATGAAATGAAATTCAGGAGGGGGGGGAATCAAAGATGCAGCCGTAATGATAGTAATAAAATAAGAGGCTGCCACTGATAATTACTTTAGAAATAAACTAATGTTAAATAAATCAGTATATTTGGAAGTCTAAATAGAATAGCACACCTGCAATTGATATCAAAAATCAATGAGGGATGAATAGTTTGATTAGTGAATATGGAAAAATGACAATGGGAAAATGTACAAATGATGTAACACAATTTTTGTAATGAATATCATAGATAACTATTATGGGGGATGATTTTCATCAACAGCCTATGGTTATGTGAATAGTGATCAGAATGTTATGGGTTTGGTATATGGAGGAAAAAACAAAACAATAGAACCAATGGGATTACTACACGAATTGATTTTACAAATAATCAACCTTACTAGGAATCGAAAAATGGTATAGCGCCGAATGAAGGGTCAGAGTATCAGTTATGTCCATAGTGTGTGGTCTGTGTTTGAGCACCAATGAGGGTATGGTCATATTGCAAACATTTAGGTGATAATTTCTGGGTGTTTAATGTATTACAAAATTAAAATACGGACTATAAAAAAATAAAACGATATCTTATAAATGACGACTTACAGAGTTACCGCCAGAATGAGGGTACTTTCGAACTACGAAAAGTGATAATATTAAAAAAGAAATAGAAGCTCAAAGAGATAAAAAAAAAGTTTACCTGCATAAAAAGTATAAAAACCTGAAACCATTTCAGAGGTGGTGGAGTTGTTACTTGCGCTTCAGGTATTGCCAGTATTGGGGACGGTATTACATCCACCGATGGATTTGCTCTGGAAGGTGTGTGCTATTGCTTGTGGGTTCTTGTGTTGGCAACAAATGTTTTTTCAAATAAAAAACGTAAAACTGAAACTAAAAAAAAAACATAATGAAATTAGAATTTTGGAGAGTCAAAACTAAATACGATGTTGTGAATATATTTCACAAGCTCTGGATGATGGTGCTCTCAGGAAGAAGAAATTTTCTACCTATGACCCATTACCTATTACAATTGAAATGAAAAAAGTATAGAAGAAAGCACAAACCCTGCACTGTGCCAGATAATGATAAACTCGTACAAGCAGCTTTAGATAAACAAAAAAAGGAGCTTATTCAAAAATTTATGAATTAGCGGTCAGGTTTTTTTTTTTTTTTTTAAAATAGATTATAATGTCAGAGGAACGACCCCCTCCTTATTAATCCCAGACTCATATAATCATTTTAAACAGGTGAACAAGGTTAACCTCTCTCCGTTGGATTATCAAGAGGTACATCCACGAGGGATGGTGGGGGTGTGTTTTTTTGTTCACACGAGTCTTATGGATTTAGACCTGAGACCCCAATTCCCATATAAGGATTGTCAGAGGAGACCTTGTGTGATCATAAGTGAATTTCAGACGAGACCTGGGTGAGTTGGGGTGAATGAGGCGGAACCCCCATATGAGGCCCCAATTCCCCATAATAAGTAATTCAGAGAGACTGGTAAACCAAGATTGTCAGAGGAAGACCTTGGGGATTTGGGGGACGTGAGCCCGATCCTCATTTACATATACTACGGCTAACGGGCGACAATTAACACATGTGTTACGTCTACCCTGGTTTTCGACATGTTTCACATGTGCTATGCACAGAGATAGATTGAAAGCATCTGTTCAGCTATCTGAACCCAATAAACCACAGCAAAACTCCGCACACCCGTTAATCTAGTGCTAACCCAACCCCCCCGCCACAAAGTTCACAAACCGCCCCCGCCAGATTCAAAATTTGTTGGCAGACCAATTATCGCGGGAGGGAGGGGAAACGGGTCACCAACTGAGCCAATATCATAATTTGGGATGATTCCTTCTGCCAATAGTGGTAAGCCCACACAACCCTATGTGAGAAATACTAAACACATACTAACACTGCTAAGGGATCTAAAATTACCAGCGAATGTGTCATCGCTACTATGGACGTCGTCTCCATGTATACTTAATACACCACAAAATGAGGCCCTAGACACATGCCAGGCAGCCTATGAGCAAGGCACTGCAACAAGGTCTGTACGATATTACCGAAAATATCGCCAGCATCATTGCGCAATCCTCATGCCCGAATAATCCTCACACGCTAAGCGTTGAATTCAACGGCTCAGTTGTAGAGACAAAAAATGGCTGTGCATGGGCAAGTCAGGCGAATCTGAGATTTGCGACATAGCCATGTACAAACTAGAGACTTCCAGTTCAAACCGAGCCAAATCATCAAATGATCCGGTACAGAGTACGATTCTTGATCCTTTTTGAAGGTTTTAAAGAGTGAAGTGATCTCAATGGTGGACCGTATTAATGACAAACACCAAATCCTGAAGGTCACAGCTGAAATCTCCGACTCTAAAGTCACCGTAGTCCGATCTTAAAATATTCAAAGGGGCAATTTCGATCAAAGCGGCCTACTAGACACCAACGTCTATACCAAGCCCACGAAACCTTTCCAATACTTAAATGCAACTCTGCACAACCCCCTAGCCATTCAAGGGCTTCATTCAAAGGGGGAGATCTTACGATACGCACGCTTCTGCAGCAATTGAGGCGAACTTCATAGAGAAGAGAAATTCCTTCATGGAAAAGATCCTACTACGGGAAACGTACACCAGAGAGGAGATAAACAATTGCCTCAGTGCGGTCAGAGTTGGGCACCAGCCCCCGACGCCGGGGGACCATTCCACCCGAAACACAAGTAGAATGCCTCCATGGTGTCAAGATAACATATACACCCAACCTCAAAACAAAGGACCTAAACAGGCCTAAACAGGACATGGCACCTATAATCAGCGCGTAACCAGATTTACACGTCTACCTGAAAAGCCCCATAATCGCTTACAAACGAGCAGAAAAAGAAAATCTCAGGATTCCTAATTGAATCCAGATTTACCTGCGAGCGTAAAAATGGCACCAAGGGGAGGGGACATTACGTTACTTTGACGATGTGCTCCACCAGAACGAGCAA
>JAODTK010001742.1:0-10900 GCA_026419785.1 Sclerodactyla briareus | reverse complement strand
GAGTGACAAGCATTGATCCCTCTTCCCGTCAGCCATACATTATTGCCACTGAACAAACTATAATTTATGGTCCTAAAGGTATAAGTGAACGTATATATCTCAACATTTTATCATCATGGAACAGTCTGATTGATTATTTTGACTTATGTTATCTTATTTACTCTTTAGAATCAGAGAACAATGAATGTGACAATCGGTTCATGTTTGAATAACTTATGTGTCATTGTATTGACATGTGCCTCCTTCTCCTTCATAACATACACATTCATAACTGGCTGAACCATTGATGCACATAAGACGGCCTAGCCTTCAGTCGGCCAACTGGAATGAGGTCATTGCATCGGGCTTTGGCGGCTGGCAACGAGCGGGAACTTGCGCCCCCCCCCTGTAACCAATGCATAAAGGAACACGAACCCTCCACCTGGAACATCATGCATGATTTCCATGCCAGGATCCAGTGGCATCTTTCACGAACGTCCCCCCCCACCCCGCCCTTACAGTGTCGGATATATGAGGGTCCATATTGGCAGCTTGCTGTGGCGTTCCTTGTGCAGAAGTTTTTAATACTGTGGTTAACCCATTCTCTCTGACGTTTCTTCCTCGCAGGTATCTGAATGCACGATCAGGGCTCAATCCGTTTCGGAAAAAGTGGGGAAGGGTGTGGGGGGTGATGTGGACTGCCTTTATCATCTGAGCGGAGCGCGACCTTGGGTTCCCGAGTAGCGCACCCAAAACATTTTGGCTTTTCACACCTCTTAGATCGCCGGAAAATGCACTTGCCGGGCCTAATTGGCAAAAAATCTGGATGTGCAACTTCAGTAAGAAAAAGATGTTGAAGAGTTGTCACGCTGCAGAATATAGGCCAATTAAGATGCAACACAACATCTACGGCCTCTTCATATTTTTCATGAGAGAATATGTCAGCAAGTGATTTCAAACTAAATACCAGACTCTACTGCAAGTTTTAACAATGTACGTAACAGGTGACTAGAATTTTACCCACCCCTTCAATGTTTTTTAGAAGCCATTAATATCGGATGCAGGAAAGTGACATATATGGATAATGTACACCCCGTGAGAAATGTGGGAGATGATTCCGCCGGTATCTAACACGGGTATCTAACTAATCGTTGCTTGGCACGAATCGTTGAGAAAGTTTCGAGAGAAATGGGTCACTCAGAGTGCAGGAAATATACTTTCGGTACTTGGCTACAGTGGCGTGGCTATGATTTTTTTCAGTGGGAGCGCGTAGAGGGAGGAGCCATAGCAGTGACGTTACCAGACTTTTCGTCTTGAGGGTGGGGGGGGGGGGGGGCACAGGCATTGTCATTGGGCACAAGAATACATGTGATTGGAGCGTCCGTATCAGTTGGCGCTGATCGTACACGATAATTTTTTATTGTGCAGATGGCTGGAAATTGCCTTTCCCGAGCTTTTTAGGATGCACGTACCAAGCTCCACAAATGGGCAATTTTATCACGAATTTTTGTTATCTGTGGAGACTTTTGACATTTTGTCGGACCTCGGCCTATCGTTGCCCGACTTTTTCAGCCAGAATTTTCGACAAATGCTGGGCCATATTTAACCCTATTCACCAGTGCGAGCCAGCGCGCAATTTTTCTCTCTCCGGAGATTTTCATAGCAATTAGGACTTTAGCCCGCCTAGCTCTATACTGTCCCAAGCCATGATATAAAGTATGTCATAGAGAGCAGGGAACTCCGAGTAGTAGTTCCTTGAAGAAAACACGCGTTGAAAATCCAAGCAGTCTGATAGCCTAATTACTGCAGTTCCAAATCGGCCGTGGTCGAAGGAGGAGGAAACGGGTACAAGAGGCTAAGTTTAGTAACCCGAAGAGTGATTGAAGTTTTCAAGTTCAATGAGAATGTTTGTGTATATTCTCACCTCACAGATATGAATAAGCTAGGGGCCAGTGAGGCAGACATTTCCCACGGAACTTGCCGTAATGTGTGAGACGGGAGAGCAACGTACGAATTCCCCACTAGTACCACGCGTAAAGCGATAGCACGACCTTTGTACACTTTTTAGTGCATTGAGGCAAATTTGGCACCATTACTGCCTGCCATAAAACACCAACTACCAGGTCGGAGGTTCCGAAAATGTGGGGGGGGGGATCATCGGATGCAAAGACCATCTAAGCGGAGCGCCGCCATAAGTTGGCTCGGATCGTCCAAAGAAAATTTCAGATTTTCCTACCCTCAGATCTACGGAACGGCACTTGCAAAGCTCAATAGGCACCATCTACATGTGTGATTTGAGTAAAAGACAGACAAAAAAAAATGTCCATTGTGCATACTAAGATGATTTAACCGAATATCACACCTGGTTTTTTTTTCATTACCTTCCTACTCTGACTTTGTTTGAGTGGGATCCAGGGGTTTATCCGACCGGCCTCTGGTGGGATCGACGGGAAACGCCATAGGCGTACGGCCCACTCGAATTTTGGGAGCAAAAATTTGTACCCCTAAATTTTTACAAGTCGGTCATTGGAAACTAAACCGGCGCCCCGCGGAGCGCGGCGGAAAAACATGCATGTATTCCCAGGATTGTTTAAATTCGAAAAGACTGCAAAAAATTCAGGCATTTTTTTTTTCACACACTTTTTTCCTTCCCCAATTTCCACGAATTTTCGCCCGAAATTTTTCATCTTTTGAAATTCATCGAGTGAACGGAATGATTCAAAGCATTACCTCGCATATTTAGCCTACAACGCCTGGAAGAAACGGCCTTTGCGCGCTAAACACTTGAAAATTCTGCATTTTGGCTATTCGATTTCAAATTCGAGAACTCGGTATGAAGCATGGGGTAAAATCCTTCCACTTCGCCCTTAGTCGGTCAGATCTTCAATCACCGGGGGTCCGCACCTGGAATTAGTGGACTTAGTTAAGACAAGTTCCAACTCGATTATTGTTTGGTTAGAAGAGACACAATGAATCAGTTTTAGAGTGACACAAAATCTGGCATGTGCCCTATTATTTTTTAATACGGTCCGGAAAGGGGGCGGGGGGGGACAAACGAAATGATATCCCCCACTTTGAAAGTGGGGGGAGGGGGGCATGTCCCCCCGTCCCCCACCTGTTGACCGGCCCATGGTGAGTAGTGGACACAGAGGGCATATAAGGCCTCCTAGATGTTGAGAAAAGGCACTTCCCAATCTTTTCCGATCTTTTCACAAGCCTTATTCTTTGTAATGACTTTCCGTACCTTCAGAGGAACAGACGGTTTACCGCCAGTTTCTTTCCATCTGCCGTCAAATTTTATAACAACCTGTAATATTGTTCCAACTTGCCCTGTTTTTTTTATCTTCCTAACGCTGTAAGATTGATATCCTGAATTCTCATCATTATTTGTTCATAGTAATCATATTTTATCTTTCCTATTCTAAGGAGCTTAAGGAACGTTTCAAATTCTCGATTGTAATTTGATTGCTCATTGCTTGAATAAAGTATCGATCTAATCTAATCTCGTCTGCGTGTGACCTTTGGATTCTCGGTCTGTTTGTGTAGGCTCGCTCGGGATCGAGGAAAACTCGTACTCAAAGGTGTCATATATAACAATCATTTACTTTACTCCATTAACGACGTGAACTTGTAGAGTAGTATTTTAATCTGTTACTACGACACACACGCTATTGAATGGTGCACATTCCGTATAATTTTGACGCATAGAAGACATTTACTGTATGTCATTCTCCTTATGAAGCTCGGCCTAATACAGTACACTTGAGAACGATGATCTGTGTGTTTCCGGTTCTGGTGAATATGATCTTCAAGTTAGTGCCCAGTTACCAGCTTTGAATAGTGTTTGGGTGGAATAGGTCATCACTAAGTTAGACTTACTGATCCAGTGTTGTAACAATTAATCCAACCAGTTTTCAATTCAAGTAAGTTTTCATTAATTGTCACTCACCATATACTACAATGTACGACTCAAAGTCACTAAGAAGTCAGGCCATAAACCAGTACATCAAGGTTAATGCACAACAAAATTCAACTTGAGTCAGGCCAGTGTCATTTATACTGAAGTCATTTAAATCAGGGATGCGACATGACCCCGCCCCCAAAAGTTTGCGTGTTGTTCCCTTTTCACAGCCAAAATATATGTGCTGGGGGTATCGTAGGGCCAAAGAATTGAATCCAAGTTAATGAAAGAAGGTTATTTCCAACATTTTGAACACCTCCCCAAACTCCGTGCCCTACCTAAATGTTGACCACACCACAGAAAGGTTAGTTAGCCCATTTTCGGAAAAATAATGTGGTGCTGGAGTATAGAGGAGCGGTCAAAATTTGATCCCAGAAACTGCAGGTAATTATCCAACATTTTGAGACTCACCCCACTTGTGCCCTACCCATTGTTGGACCCCACCCTCCCGAAATGTGCGTTTTTGTCTATTTTCGGCCAAAAAATAATGTGGTGCTGGGAGTATAGAAGAGCAGTCAAAATGTTGATTCACAAAAATGGAGAGAACAGGTAATTTTCCAACATTTTGGACAATTCCCCCACTGTGCCCCAAACCAAAGTTGGCCTCCACCCCAGAAATGTGGGTTTCGTCTATGTCGACCAAAATATTGGTGCTGCGGGTAAAGAAGAAGGGCCGAAAAATTGAATCCCAGAACATTCTGACACCTCACCCACACTTGCGCCCAACCCAAATGTAGTGCTTGGGGTATAGAAGAGGGGTCAGAAATTCTGGATCCAAGCGGAGTGGGAAGAACGGGGTATTTCCAACATTTTTGACATCTCACTCACACTTGTGCACAACCACCCAAATATTGACTACACCTCCTCCCCCAGAAATGTGCGTTTTGTCATTTTCCAGTCCAAATGATGTGGTGATGGGGTATAGAGATGGGTCAAAATGTTGAAACCCAAAATGAAAAAAAAAAGTCATTTGAAATGACCTGTTCTTTTCTATTCGAAGTTCAAACATTCGACCAATCCCCAACTGTGCTCAACCCAAAGTTGAACCTTTAGTAGATATAGTAGTAGTAGTGTAGTAGTAGTATTAGTATAGTGGAGTGGTTGTGGTGGTGGCGGTGGTAGCAGCAGTCGTTAGAGTCGTTAGAAAACGGTGTGGAGTTGTTCCATTGTAATTACTGGTTTCGTCAGAAAAATGCCCGACGCATACCCTCGTGCCCACTGTATTCATCTAGTGCAGGGTTGTCCACCTTTTGCAGAGGAGGGCCGAGTGGAATGATTATGATGGAGGTGGGGGCCGCATAAACCCTCTTGTTTGCTTGAAGTCTAAGGCAGCAAAATGTGAACAGATGAATAAAGTTCGGCAAAAAAGATGGGGCTGAGCAGAATAATTTCGGAGGAACTTTTTCACAATAGATATTTTCAGTTTATTGGACTCAGTCAATCATTCCTGTCCTGTGATATCCTGTCCTTTGTATCATCATACTTGCTGGAAATGTTTGGTTGTGATGCTATTGACATTGTATTCCTTGAATACGTATCCTCTTTTGACATATGAGGCAGACCCGAATGCAAAATTGTCCAGGGGTGGGCCGGACGCAACACTGCGTCGGGCCGGACTGTGCCTGCGGGCCGAGTGGGACAACCCTATCTAGTGTATTCATCTAGGGTACATCTCCACTGGCTGTTAGTTTGTTACCCTATTGCCGAAAAAATCAACTGAGACTAATAACATACCCGAAAGCGAGCTGATTCATTATGGAAGCACAGAAACACCCTTCGCGCGACTCAGGAAAAAGGATTCGAGTCTGCAGAAGAAGAGACCGAGTCTCTCAAAGGACTCAAGTAATAGGAAAATATAGTATCTTGGTCAGTCTGGGGTAGAGATTCTGATTCAGTGGACCATGTATAGAGTGTCCGTAGTCTGGTCAAATTTTGTTCAGAGAACTGGGATCCAAGTTTTGATATCTCGTTGTTGGTTGTGTCGCCGGATGTATTGGATTGTTGATATTGATTTTTACGCCTCATTTGAGTAAGGAGAAAAAAGGAAGAACCCAAATAATTCCTGCATTGTCGGTCGGAATCTTTCGTTCATCTGAATCTGTAGAAAGTCAATCATTCAGAATTCGCTATGCCATAACTCTTAGTTTCAAATGAGCTCAGGGGCGCCGTGCGAAGGGATCTGATGAGTGGGGTGTTGTAGATATTATGTTTGCCGGAAGGATCTGGCAATGGGGACTGATATGGGGGAGCGGGTTAAGGGGAGGGGGTGTCCACCCACCTTGGAAAACTTTGAATATTGAAACGTCCTCAAGATGCAATCTGGTGCTACATTTTCAGTGAATTGGGCGTTAGGTCATTACTCGACCGCTCACCCACGACGCGGGGACCCTGTTCATTTGGAACGCCAACATTTTTTGCCCGATCCTAAACAATACTCGATTTTACTGCAGCCCGGAGCAATAAGCCGAGGCATCAGTACACACTGACCGCGCGAAGCGCGCAAAAATTGACACTTCAATGGTGCAACATGATCGGCAAGTTTTCGGCCATGTAGTAACATCTTCTTCCACTTATATACATTAGGATATTCTTTAACAGATTTTAACTTCTTCTGTGCCCCAAGTGGGGGATTTCGCCTGAATTTTTATCTGACAAAAAAAAAAACAGGGGGGGGGGGCTCTATCTCTCGCCTTGTAATCTAGATCTGCCGCTCGCATGATTCCCCGCCTAAAACCGACTGTTTCATGTTTCATCTGAGAAATTGTTTTCAGCCAATATGGCTTTTTTATATTTTTCTTTATGTATGGCTGGAATATAGGACCAGAAACTTTCGAAGAACTGTGCAGTCTATGAAAAAAGAAAATGTCAAACGCGAACGCGGACTTATTCCCCCTTTGCCGAATTGCCGACAGACTCGATCACTCGTCCATTTACACCGACGGCGACGCGCCGCTCACCGGATATGTTGGCGGCCGGCGCGTGCCATACTCTTGCCGACGCCTGATGAATGGGACAATTAGTCGGAAATAAGCCGATTACAAAGTCTGGCTTCCGTTTTCTTTCTATTCCTTCGCCCATTCCCTGTCTGCCCCATTCACTCCCTTACTTTCCCTTACTTCCCTGTTCCTTCCCTCCCCTCTTTTCTTCTTTTGCTCCTCTCCTCGTTTTCTTTTCTGTCTCTTTTCTCCTTTTTTGGCCGACAGACCGAAAATTGCCACGGCACGAAAATTATGGCCCGCGCGCTACGGCCCTGAATGAGCCCAAGACGAACGTCTGGGGTTCATTCTCGAGGCTTGGAGAAATATTTCGATTAATTTCGCTATTTCAAGGAGGGTGCTTGGTCGTATTCTTGTATTCACGGCCAGTGAGTTCCATCCTTGTTTTTTGTAAGGCGATAGAATTAAGTAATAGGAATCACATGGTGAATATATTCTTCAGATAGAGAATTGTTCGTGCTTGACTAACCACCCTGCAAGAATTTATAGATGATGTTACTAGTAGCTACTAGTGACTCAGAACCAGTCCCCTATCAATAGAAGAGTTTGTGTGTGGTAATTTTCCTGAACTGGATTCAAGAGTGGCTTAATCGGGCGCTGAATGGTGTCAAATAATGGGGGCATCCTTTCATTGGACAGATGTTATCAAGTGGTGTGACATTTGAACCAAGTCTCCAAAATGGCCTTCCGATTAGAAAAGGTAGTCAAACATATAAATGCAACGTGATGCGATGTCGGTAGTCATAGAATGCATAGGAGAATGTTTCCTTAGGTTGACTGTTTAACTATTTCACGCAGCAATCCCAAATTTAAGAGTGAGCTTCGTGTGCAGTCGATTCTTACATCAGGCTAAGCTTCTCAGCGTGATGCGGGAGCGGTGAAGCAGCTGTTTGATTTAGGAAGATAGTTGATTCTTTGGCGAATGAATTTTATTACAGTTGTATCTGATGGAGAGTCAAGCTGTTTAGGTAGTTGGCAAGACTGGACAGTATTCTTTGCAAGTGGGTGGGGACACCATGATCCTCGAGGGATATAAGTGTTAATGAGAACAATTAGAAGAAGGACACCAGATTAACTCTTTGCGACAGTTGCAGTATGAGAGATGGACAGAGCGGGGGGTTGATTCTTGATTAAGGTTATCAAAACTGTCAATGGCCTCGATGCCCTTTCCTTCCTTCTCGAATTTTTAATTTTACCAACTTGTATCGGCAGGTAGCACCGCGTGGTTGGCGTGGCACAGCATTAGGGCAACGTCGTTGGCATCGGCTGGCAAAACGTCGTCAGCTTAAAAAAAACGTTGGCCAGAAAAGTGAGCCAATGTCAGGAAGCCAATGATAGGTAGTGTCAATTGGAACACATGTTGCCAAACGTTAGTGCAGGTAACCTCGAAAAGTATTATTAGGCCAAACGCTCATGCCAACTTTCCCGATGTTATCAGCAACGTTACACAACGTCTTATACCAACCAATTCTCCAACGTTAGCCGACAGCTTCGGAGCTTCGTCTCAAGTTCGTGTTCGTGGAAAACGTTACCGAGTAGATATTCGAATCCAAGAAAAGACTGTTAATGCCTTCCAACAACAGGCTTGCTTGATACATCAAGGAAATGCAGTGCGAATTCTTCAAGTTGTTCCGTGTTTCTCTTCTTGGGAAGTTTGTTGACATCGTTCATGGGGAGTTCTTCTTCCTGACCCGTCTTCATTGAAACTCAACCTTACCCTGAGCTAAATGACCAAAAAACCAGTTCGGAAGTCCAGGCCCCTGGTTAATGTTTCTATTTTTGTCGGTCACCTTTTTATTTATTCAATATATTTTTTGCAAGTGTTTCTCCTTTCACAGAGGCTTCGGACCGTTAATGACAATTGGGAGGGGGGGGTTATCGAATGCAAACATACACCATCTAAGCGGAGCGCCAGCATACAGAAAATTTCATCGATTTTCATACCCCTCACAAAACACGGAAAAACGGCACATGCCACAGGCCTCAATAGCACAACCCATCTACATGTGATGACTTTTGAGTAGACGACCAGACAGAAAGTCATCATTGTGTGCATACTAGATGATTTACTGAATATCACACATGGTAATTTTTTTATTCAACCTTTTCTACCTGGCTTTGTATTGCGTGGGATCCAGGGTTCGAAAATACCGAACGTCTCTGTGGGATCGAAGGGAAAAGCATAGGCGTACGGACCACTACCGATTTGGAGGCAGATAATTTGTTCCCGAATTTGACGAGTCAGTCATTGGGAAAAATTGCATGTTTTCGGGCATTTCATCGAAAAAGTCTGCGAAACTTGGGGGAAAAAGGGGGGGCATTTATGTTTAATTTTGCTTTTTTCCTCCCCCAATTCTCCACGATATTTTCGCCAACCGAATTGGGGGACAGTCTGCCCCCAAGGTTTTGAAAATTAATCGAGTGAACAAAATGAATCGAAGCATTACATCGCATATTAGCTTCCACTCTGGAAGCTAAAAAAACTTGAAAAACTTGACCACTTGAAAAAAATTATGCCCTTTGGACTATTCGATATAAATTTCGAGAACTCGGTTGGAAACATGGGATAATCCTTCCACTTCGTCGCTAGTCGGTCCAGATCTACGCCTGGGGTCCGCACCTTGAATTAATGGACTTAAGACACTTTCTAACGCGAATTATTGTTGGTTAGACAAAATTGAATCAGTTTTAGAGTGATACAAATTCGGGCATGTGCATATTAAATTTTATTACGGTCCGGAAAGTTGGGGGGGGGGGCAAACGATAATGATATCCCCCCACTTTTGAAGTGGGGGGAGGGTAGGGTGGGAGGATCATGAAACATGCCCCCTTTCCCCCCACCTGTTGACGCCCCTAGCTCTTTCATGCCGAGTCGATCATGGCTCCGATTATCCCATACCTTCTATTGTCTGTTGTCTCTACCCGAACCTGGCCTATCCTTTATGATGATTCAATTGGTGAAGGGCTCGACGATTTTTCAGCAATTCGATTTCCCTGATTCTTGTGGTTTACATCACTCCTACGACAAATGTATAGAATGGTACTAACTCATTTGAACCTTTCGTTATAACATACCTGAATGATATGTAAGTGGATTCATATCCTGCCGACCCAAGGGCATCACAAGCATCGAAGTACACAGTCTTGAAATCATGCTATTCAAAGTGCAATTTCCTCCTATAGTGACGTCTCAAGGATCATTAGTAGGATAAAGTTATTGTTTGTTCTTCCAATTTGCTCAGGAGCTCTATTTACTAGTGATATGTATACATTATCTACAGACTAAGGATCATCGTATCGTTGGCCGGGGTGACTGCAGTAGTAAAAGGTCAACGGTCGGTGACTCTCAATTTCCTATTGTTATTAAGGTCACATACCAGATTATAATCTAAATAAACACGATCTTATCAGCGTAATTATTGGTGAACTTTTCGCGCCCCTGAACATAAACATAGGGACGAGGATCCAAAGTGTTGAGTTCAAGAGTTGCAATCGTGTTCGGGGGTCTATGCACTATAATAATGGAAAAAACCCGGAATCAGATCCATATTATTCTAATTGGTTCGGTGGTCGGTTCGACAGCGTCTTTGTTCGGCTGATTACCGTTTAGTCAGTTTCACATACACAGCAATCTCTGATTTGTGTTTCTCATGGTTTAACCATGTTTGTGTGTTATCGGTGTAGTCTTCACCCCCTAAAAGTCGAAAAACAAAAGGACGTCTGAAGACGGAATTGTCTTCATCAAATTACAAACCTTATGACCATGAGTTCTCCAAAACGGCAGGAGTTTCTTAACCGCCGTTCGCTTTCATTCGATTAAAGCCTACCATTCCGACATTAATGATCGTTTCTTGGAAGATTATGATATCTCTTTAGTTATTCTGTGCTTCAGGGTCGAAAAGAGGCACACTGTCCAATGGATTGTAGAAAACATTCCGTCCTTGAGTAGAACAATGTCCGACCC
>JAODTK010001740.1:0-10294 GCA_026419785.1 Sclerodactyla briareus | reverse complement strand
ACAGTCGTAGTATAAGTTGAAACACATTGATTGAGATATCATGCTTAGTAAGGATATTCCGGAAAATGGCAGCCCTATCCAGGTCGGACCAGGATTTTCGGTCTAAGAGGGGCGCCAAAAATTGTCAACGAATTAATGGGAGAAGGATATGGGAGCACAGGAGGCGGCGAAGCCCAAAATAGGGAGGGGGGGGGGGGGGGGCAGCTGAATTCCCATAGATAATGAAATGTACTCTTTGATTTGAAACGCACGTATCTGATCAGTGGCGTAGCCAGTGTTTTTTAGTAAGGGGCATGGGGGGGTGCCGAGGGTCTGAGAGTGTGTGGGGCAAGGCATATGAGATTCATATGTTGGACCATCTAAGCGGAGCGCCACAGGGGTTGGCCGGAGCGGCGCCCCACCAGAAAATGTTCTGGTCTGAGAGAGACCTTCCCAGATGGCCGGAGGATAGGCATTTTGCGTGTATTTTGTTGAAAAAAGCAATAACCAAAAAATTATGAAATGATTGGTTTCATGGATTTTTGGAGGAACACATGGTGGTTCAGTAAGATAGCTCCTGTAGTTAACACACTTCAACGTTAGTACTAAGGACAATTTTGCAAGTAATGATCCCAAATATACACATTTGGTGCCCGTTGAGGGACCAAAAAGTCTTCACAAAGATGTTCCAAATGCGGCGTATGAGAATTTGGAATATTTCATAATCGCAATCGTTGATGAGTGAAAAGAACAATTGTTTTGGATGAATTTGAAGGTCTTCTGAGATGCACGAGAGTTCTACCACTTGCACGCAACGAGCACATCATCAATTGCCCAAGAGTATTCAAGGGCCAAATTGCACGTGTGGCTTTTTTCTGGAGGGGAGGGGGGGTGGGGGTTCAAGAACTAATTGTTTTGGTGTGCGTAACTATAATATGGTCTTTTGAGAAAGATTGTGAGAATGTTTATTTCTCGCCAAAAACGGTATTGGCCCAGAAAGAAGCTGCCCGCGAAACGCTGATCAAAGACTGGAAATTTCCCACTGAGTGGACAGGAACCTGTGATGTAGAATGAGGGCAATTTTGAGAAGATTATGAAAAAGTTACATTTGTCAATTTTGGTGTACATATAAATACGATAACACGATCCCACCAACATGCCATGTAGTTTGTCTCTCAATCCCATTGGTAAGTAAAATTGCGTGTGGCACCTTGTAGCACAAACTTTGACCAGGCATGGATACAGATTTATCCAAGAGGGGTGGGGTGATTTTCGTGATGTGTGAATCGAGAAAAACATCAACCGGACCAATGCATATGTATGTATGGTGCGCGCATGCAACCGGTAAATCCGTAGAGAACATGGCAAAGAAAAACCCGTAAATCAATTATCGTCTTCACACAGTAAGCTATCTACGACCGGAACGGATCCTCGTGGGGACATTACCCACGCGTTTGACGACAAAACAATGTAGCTAAGAAATCAGGGGAGTCGATCCGTTTGAAAAGTGGGGGGGGGGGGGGAGGGACAGGGGAGACACATTGAATGCAAATGGGCCATCTGAGGGGAGCGCCACCATCGGTTGGCGCGAAGCGCACCAAGAAAATTCAGATTCTCATTACCCTCCAGATCGACGGAAAATGCACTTGCCGGGCTTCAATAGCACCCATGTCTACATGTGTGATTTGGATAAAAGACAGGCAAAAAAAGTGTTCATTTTGCATATTAAGATGATTTACCGAATACACACATGGTATTTTTTTTTATTACCTCATTCTACTGCTGGGCTTTGTTTGCGTGGGATCCAGGGGGTCTACAGACAACAGTCTTCTGGGGAATCGACGGGGAAAGCATAGGCGTTACGGGACTATTGTCCAATTGGGAGCAGAAATTTTTTTATCAGCCATCGGGAACTGCCGGCGCAGTTTTCCGGGATTTTATCGAAAAAGTCTGCCAAAAATTAACTCATTTTTTTCACTTCGCTTTTTTCCTTCCCGGATTTTCCACGAAGTTATTCATCTCAGAAAAAACATTGGGGGGGGGCAATCTTCCCCAAGCTCCTGAAATTAGTCGAGTGAACAAAATGATTCGAAGCATTCATCGCATATTTAGCCTAAAACGCCTCGATAAAAACGCATTGCGCGCAAAACAAATCTGCACTTTTGGCTAAATCGAGAATTCGGTATGAAACATGGGTAATCCTTCGAATGCGGCCCTAGTCGGGTCCAGATCTCACCTGGGGTCCCACCTAGAATTAGGGACTTAAGACAATTTCCACGCTATTTTTGTTGGTTAGACCAAAAAATGGAATCCGTTTTAGAGTGATACAAATCGGGCATGTGCCTATTATTTTTTTTATTACGGTCCGGAACTTGTGGGGGGGGGGGGAGGGACAAAACGTTTTTATCCCCCACTTTTGAAAGTGGGGGGACATGTCACCCCGTCCCCCACCTGTTGAAGCCCATGGCTACAATCCGCCGACCAGAAATTTCCTTCATCATCAGGATATGTTTGTTTTCGACGCATACATTCAAAGCGCGTCGCCGCCCTAACGTGGGGAAATAACCACAATGTCGTCGCAACTCATTATAGCCCTGGACAGCGCACTCGGTCCGTAACTAATAGTAGAGTTTGCCGTGCCAGATACGCGTAGCTTTTGAGGAGCTAAGAAACCTAAAAATACAACCGCATCGTGGTGCTTCTTCGACTGTGGGATCAGATGGCAGATGGGGCTTGTGTCAACTGTAACTCAAACGCTTCCAGGCCGGCAAAAAAAAAAAAAAAAAAAAAATCCTCTCGAATTTTCTAGGGGTGGCGCGCGCCGGGTGCGCCCCCCCCCCCCCCTGGTTCATCCGCGCCTGAAATGTATAGTTTAGTGGAATTCGCTAATACCGGTCCAACATTGAGGGACCGTCATTATTGAAGACCTCGGTTATACAATGGGGATCCTTAGGTTTACCAAAAGTTGTCTCATAATTCTATTTTTTTTCAATTTTTTTTTGCTTATATTTGCTGGATATTCTCGGGGAAAGTTTGTTTTGCCGCTTTAAACACAGAATTCGAATTTAGTTCTATACTGTGTGTATTTATTTTTTCAACATTTGCAACATGATTTTGCGGTACATGGTATTTTTACCAACTTGTCAAAAGAGGCAATTGTTTTGCTCAGTCACAGCATGCGCATTCATCGCAACTACTATTCAACTTCAGAATTGCCAAAACACTAGGAGATTAAAAAAATAAAACAGGAATCAGGATAGTGAATTGCAAGTCTGTTTCCAAATTAGGGTGATCTATAACCAGAGTGATATTATTAGCCCATGAGTCTCTAATACAATGGAAATGTGGTCCGTATGTAGCACGGGAATGGATAGTCACGTTAATAGTCTAAAGTCACGTGTGAAAAATGATTACATATTGGGGTGTGGTCTGTAATCTGGAAGCTTAATAAATTGTAAAGACCTAAGGGAGGACATGTTTGGTATGACATTTGCAGACTATATGTATGGTACTTTATCTCATCATTCAGTTTAATTCTTTCGAGAAGAAAAAATTATCCGGCGCAAGCGAGTTTTTTTTTGAAACACCAATAGTACACATTATGAGACATACATGTTAGGCATGTTGACCTACACGTTTCCGTGTGCTATTTCCGCAAGTGAACTGATAGACGCAACAGGATTGTTATGAACGGATTGTGGATTCTACGGGTTTGTCTTAGTTCTTAGTATTGGAGACAAGAATGGCCGAAAGGTGAATTGAAGTAGGGAAAAATGTGAGGATGCGAGGTGCTATAATTTCCGGTAGATGGAGACGTAAACACAGCTTGAGCCCGCGGGTTGTCCAAAAAAAATATAAAAAATACCCTCACTTTTTCATCACAGTCAGGACAGAAGGCAGGTGCAAACCATTGTGATCACATCACACGTACCATTGTGAGTGATCACAATGGTACGACAACGACTAGTTTCTCTCTAAACGTTTTTACACTAGGGCCGTGACAGTGCAATTCTGTAACAAGAGTGTTAAGAATCGTAAACGTGAATAGAATGTAGGCCACGTTACGAAGATTGTCGAATCCTAATGTTAATAGAGACGAGCAGTTAATAACAAAAACGTAGCGGTATTCATGCAACACAATCACAGACTCCCTTGCTTCGCGGCAAACAACTATTGCTGGGGTATTAAGAACCGTATTTCAAATGATGAAATTAGACGGCCTGTGTCGCAGCGTTTTACATGCGAAGTGGTAGGTGGCGGCTTCGTAGGCGTCATGCATGTGGTTGTTCAACGTGCTTAATGCCAGTGACAGGTTGGGTTGTTTGCAGGAGAATGCAATTATGCAGGACAAGGTCCCAGTCTAATTGAAGACTGTACTATCGGTTAGTCTGGAATGGTTACATGTTAAACGGTTGTTACATCATCAGTGTAATCATTTACACATAACTATCAGGATTGTAAGATGGGTAATATATGTAGAGCATTCGACTCCCACCAAGGAGACCGGAGGGTAGATAATACGGTCGGGTCATACCAAGGACTTAAAAATGACCTGCTGCCTTGACGAGCGCCAAAGTACTGGGGCATGAAAAAACGAGGGTAGTCTGCGGGTGAACCCCAACCCCTACAATAAGGTACCGCCAAGAGGCACTTGCCTTATTTCGTGTACCTGGGGAGGATTCGAGGCGGACAATAGGGCATTATCCAGGTCGCATCCTTGCTGGGGCCTTAAATAGTTCGATCTTGCTCGGTAGGTATACCATAACAAAACAAAAAAGTTGATCTCAGAGACATTTGGCAATCAGAAAGCAGGAATAGTTGAGGATTGGTGATGTTTTTAAGCTGAAAAGTTGCAAATTTATTTAACAACCGCAGATGTCCTATGGAAATAGTCATCAAAACGGTACATGTTGGTCTGTGACGCACTCGTGGTAATCGCAATATTTGTCACGCCTATGAACACATCAATACTCCTGAAACATACACATACACGAACATAACACACTCAAACACTATATACCTGCATACACACTCGCGTAATGCCGGAATTAACCGTACCTTAGGAATAGGAATAAAATCCTTAAGAAAATACAGTGGGATTGAATATACAGAACTTACATTTTGCTGGAGGAGGTCTGGAGAGTAGTATTGTCGATTGCTGCAGTAACAGAGAAGCCTCTTTTATTCCATATTGCCTCTGAAAGGAACACAAATCGGTTGTTGAATGGTCTCCATGATGTCCACCTAGATCAAGCAAAGTAGATGATATGGAAGAAAAAAATATGAAAAAGGGCAGTGAATCAACGTGGCAAAATTATTAAGTGTCATATTATCGAGGATATAGAATTACCCTGACGATCTAGGTTCCCTACTCGTGTTTGTTTGCGGCCGTATATTGTGTCGCCCCCCCCCACCACGATTCATGATCGGTACTACGATTTCATGTTCATTTATTTCAGAGAAATAGGGTACATTTGTTTGATGCATATACATCGGATATAGCAGGTGCTGATATTGGTGCTAACGTTCGTTTACGACTACGACGCTATGGGATAGGTGTAAGCATAGCGTGGTTCCGAGAATGGGCGCGGTCACTCCTGGAATACCAATAATTAAACTTTATCAAGATATAACTAGTGCGTGCATGTATTGTCGACCCAAATATCAGAGACCCATCGCGCTGTGCGCCTAGCAGAGACTGCCCTTACAGCCGACAGCCGGGACAAAACATAATACAATGTACAGAAGACCGGAATGCAATACCATACATAACAAAACTATAACTAAACTTAGGAACACACGGAAGTTGCAAATAAAGACCAACCGATCAACAATAATTAAAGTGGAATACAAGGCTCAACTAAGCTACGTGGCACTCGTACAGTAGCGCGCGCGTCCCATGCAAATATCCTTGGGTATTATTACGACTGAAATTTTCGATCATTTACATTATCTAGCGGTCGATCACTTTTAAATGTTGTCTACTAACACATGCCAGCAATGTTGTTGTGTTTTACTCCAATAACTATTCAGAAAAAAGGTAGTTTGTAGGAACCCGATAGCCTATGCACCAACAATTATGAACAAAGTATGGCAAAAGAGAGTGACGACTACAGATTAGTTTTGGCATGGCCCCAAGGAGCCGCGTATCACCTCTACGCTAATCATACTCAATCACAGCGTTTCTATGGAATGCACATAAAAAAGTAGATCCCACGTGATAGTGTACCTTAATATAAAACTAGTGTATTTTGTTAATCATTTTGTTAGGGCGCCTCCTTACTTCAAATATTCAAAATTAACATTGAACACGGAGGAGGTTAGGTTTACCTAATTCTTCAAACATGGTCCCAAAGAATCCAGGCCGTCATCATTTCCACGAAAATTGTACCAACCACAGCGTTCGTAGCATGCGCATAAAGATGCACGTTTTTTCGTGTGGAGTATATTTCACCCAATGTCATCAGATTCTATTTCACCCAATGTCTATTGCGGAGATACTGTACATCATTTTGAAGGCGTGCATTGTAACGGTTAAGTGAGGAATGAGGGGATGGCTTTGCAAAAAAAGCTAAACCTCCCACTGTCCAGCATTAAATTCAGCTTATATCCGTTACCGTGCATATGACACTGCGTGAATGAAAACAAAGGTTCTTGTGACTGTCCTCAGCTGCTTCGTAAATCGAATGTAGACCATATTCATATCAATAAAGTCATCCGCAGAGGTGAACAAGATTCTGCGTGAATCGACCTCTCATGCTGTTATAATTTGTCCGTTATTGCTCATACACACACCATACTACATATCGACATACGATATTGATTAAATATTGAAAAACATTAATGAAGAAAGCAGGAAAGCAAAGTTGTACGGCGTTTTCAATTCTGATTATTTTCGCCGTCAACTGCAATATGAATCACAGGCTATCCAAATCGTGTTGGTTCGAATTGAGGATATCGGATTTCCCAAAGGTTATTTAATAGTTTCAGTTATCGCCGCTTTTTACAGCGTGTGGGCTGCCGGGTTGGCGGCAGCCAAAATCGACACTCCCAAATGCAAACAGCCGTTGCAAATACCCACAATTAAGTTTCAAAACATGCCATAGTGTCTTGCGATTTCCTGCTAGTCTATTTTCGTCATGTACCTTCATGGAAATTGTCCACAGGGCAAATCCAGTAATGCAGCCTGAAGGGTGTCGGGGGGGGGCGGGCAAACACGATTAAAATGGTATGTGCCGGGATGCCCGAAGCTGATGAATTCCACTGGCCTGAGGCATAGGGCTTGTGCTACAGCAATGTGGTGAGACAATCTGCATGAATATGAGTTGTGATCATTCGGACACATTATTTGATATGAGTGTTTCCTGATGGTCTGTGTCCTCTTTGTATGTCCTTCCTCCTTCTTTGTTTCGTATTGCCCCACCTCTGTCCTCTTCCCCCCCCCCCCCACCGACCCCTTCTCCAATCCTGTATTCTGTCTACAACGCCTTTGAGTGAGGAACACAGTATCTACTGTTTAGATCAGATGAAGACGTTTGATTAGTTCAAGCAATCACGAGTCAAGACCTTGGTAAAGAGGGGGCATATGACCACAACTCCCCCCACTCCTGGTCTATGTAATAACTACGCCTATACTACGATTTCGTCAAGTTAACTAATTTGGAGTGGCCTTGTTCCGTAGTATGGGGGGTTCAATAAACGTTGGAGGGTCGCGCGCTATTGAGCCACGCTAAACGTCTTTTTTCCACCCAACGTTTTGTTTTTGATTTTGGATTTCGGCAGGATATTAAATAAAGATGTGGGAAACTGCCTCCGTAACTATAGATCCAGCCACTGAGTGTAGAGCTGGATCAAAATGGCAGTAACCACTATTAATCTCATGTTGGGGACAGATACAGCGTTTTTAAAACCAAAATAGAAGTTAAAATTATGTCATCTAATTTCCGTCCCACAATGTGATGAATTGCATATTCGTACCCCCTCCCCCACCCTACTCCTTCACTCCCGCGAAATCCCTATTAAGTATGCCCCGTATGAAGGGTTCACAAAACATTTGGTTATCCTTGCTTATCGCGTGACAAGTGTGGCATCTTTCGCGCTTTATGTACTATTACTATGCACAAATTGTGTGATTTTTAGAGTATTAGCTATAACAACCTTGTACCTTCGGTGTAACTGCAATGTGAGAACATTCCGGGATGGGAGTCTAATGGCGGGTGGGGTAACACCCGATCATTGAACACATTGAAAACTGTAACACTCATCCCTTTCAGTTCCGCGTGATCACATAGTAGCAGGATGGAGTCCGCAGTAATAGACACGGGGAGGAGACAGCCATCAATCTTTAAAAAAAGGGGAAATAAATCTGACCGATAATAGGTATGAAGTATGCACTATTGTTCAACGTTTCTGTGTTTGCTAAAACAATGTACAGCGAAAAAAAAAACGCGCGGTGAGTGTGTTTTTCGAGGTAATGTTTCAATTACCCGAGTCACAAAAAATGCCACTTTTTTTGAGTTTATTTAGTTTTGCTCCATAAAACTCCTGTATTAACACAGTTGATCCATCGTTTTTGGGTCCCAGACTTGCTAATATTATAATATACAATCGCGTATCTTGAGTGAAAAATGTCTGTTAACCTTTGACTACTGGAGCATATACATGAACTATCATATTAGTTTTCCCACGGCAACATCTGGCCATTACACGGATGCCCTCTTATACCATTACTAATGTGTAGGCTAGTTCACGCAGTTGAATTTCCCCCATTTTCGGCTATTGTGCGTGTTATCGGCATCATAATGCCTTTAAACTCTGATCTTTGTCCCCTACATCCTTGCTTTTCTTGGTTGCCATCGTTACAGTCCGTTTGTCGGTCGGTCCCACATCAATTGGTTTCCCTTTTACATACAATTACTACAAAAAACAACGCTGTCCAAACCCCGCGCTGTTGAGTAAAAAGGGCTCTTACCCTTCGACTACTGGGCCATAACCATTCGACTACCAGATCATACACATGAATGTCACCATTATCACGTCGACATCTGGCTAGGAATACACTCTGATATATCATGGACTAAATCCGAAGGCTAGTTTACACAGTTGCATCACCCCCACCCAAACCCCCGTCCGCACATTTTCGGTTATGTGTGAGTGTATCTGGCATCATAATGTCTTCAACTCTAATGTTTCCCCCATATCTTTGCTTTACTGGCTGTCTTATTCAATTGATTTCCCTTTTTAACTGACAAAAAAAAACAATTTCACAAATTACACAATTACAAAAAAGGCAAAAACAACAAACAACAATAACAACGCTGTAACCTATACTGTGTTGTGTAGGTCAATAGCGAACTTACGATACTTCCGTCACCTCTGAACATTCATTACTGAAAGTTAATATTTGAATGAATCTAGCCTCCGTTATTTCAACGTCTTCTGTTCCTTCACCACTATCTTTTCAACTGAAGAGACGGCAGGCAACGAGAGACCAGATGTAAGGGTCATGCTTCTGGTGGTGATATAAACCTCAAGAAACTTCTTCAACGCAGACAGGATATGTTTCTGGGAAGTTAGAAGATTTTCCATGCTGATTAGTGATCTGTGCAGCTACACTGAAGGGTTCAAGGAATGTGCATGTGAATATTTTTTTTGTGTATATACACGCGTGCCTCTGTCAATTCCTGGCTTGTAGTTGTAGCCTCGATCCATGTAGACTTGTCTTTAACATTTCGAAGCTCGGATGATGTAATAGACCCTAACAAAATTATTGTCATTGAATGTGTTTAGCGCCCTGAACCACCAACGCTTCTCACATCTGATCTCCTCCTGATGGTCCAGACAGGTAGAGTCATTTGTGCAGAGCGACGAGTGTCGACCTTGCGTCGGTGATGTTGTCTAAGCACTGCAGTGCCAGTGTTAGTGTCGGACTATTGCGCTAGGTGCCGGAAATGTTTCTGGTGTCGGTCGACCTTTTTTTTCATCTTTTTTAGTCTGCAAGGCACTAAGTTACCTTCTACTTCATGACGCCTCCGTCGCTAGGCCCATCAACTACAACTGCGACTACATGTATTCCATAGCTACATAAAACCTTACTGTCATGTATTTTGGGGCATAATCGGAATGTAGCCAGCCATGGTTAGGTACAAACGACGCGCTTCGATATGGACTAAAGTTTCCGCCGTACAGTGCTGGGTGGGAATAATGGATAAAACAAGTGCAACAATTATCCATGACATGCCTGGGGACATCCCCCTGAATTTTCTCCGGTGATCAAGGGGTGTTCCAGTCGAACAATTTAAAAATTATTCACGCA
>JAODTK010001739.1:0-27144 GCA_026419785.1 Sclerodactyla briareus | reverse complement strand
TGAGCGTGTTGACTACATCAGAATCAAGTCTTGAGGTTTTGTTTCCCTTGCATTATTACGAGTGTGTACTGTATGGACATGAAAAAACTAAACCAATAAATCGCACGCTCGGACGATTTTACAGAGAAGTTTCATCAGATCCTGACTTGGGCCACTTTTGATTAGATTGCCGACTTTAGAGTTTTAAATAAAAAAATATACTCGAGGAGAATACTCTCCAGCGATAATTATTGTAGTTTGATGAGAAAAAAATAGAAAAATACAACAAAACAAAAACGAGAAGTGAATGATTTCAGCTTTATTGACAAAAGAAGTATTGCGTTTATTTGGTTCCGGCTTGTCCTTTGATGTAATTGACTTGAAACTTTCTGTAGCCCGATACTTCCACGGTTTCAGTGAATTACGAATTAAGTGTTACTTTCGCAATAGGAGAGGGTGTAACACAAGACTATTCTTAGTCCTGCTTTCCTCTCTAACCTCTAAAGTTTGAATATGTAGGCTAGAACAATAACTCTCTTCTATCCTGGTGTTAACAACATCGCGATGGATTGGAATATGATGCCCAATCAGCGGATGATATGAACGTTCTCAAGGACGGGGTAGATTCTTCCTTGTAACTGTTTTTCAAATCGATTTCTCACCTGCTAACTCACCTGTCCACATGAAGATCACTATGAGCAGAACTCAATTTTCTTTGCACATATTTATTTGAAGAACAAACTCGATCGTTCCAGTAGTAACATATTATTCACGATTATGCAAACGGAGAACTTGCATATATTTCATACGAGTTCAACTTTGGATGGCTACTCGTTTCGCTGTTATTCGATACACTACAGGAATGATTTTCTGCTGGTGTGCGACATATCGCATTACTTATATAATGATGTTGGTTATTTTGATTTCAGATTAACCTCTATGACCCATTGTCCAGTTTCATATCAACATTCGGTCGAATGAAATGGATTCATATTATTATGAAAAAAATTTAAGATGAAGTCGATGGGTGAGAAGTTGATGTTTATATCTCAAATGAATTATTGATCACTTTATTGGTTAATATGAAAATGGTTTTAGTTTGAATTATCTCGATGTTCTTATCCGTTTTAAAGCTACTATTTACATAAAATTCGAGGCAGTTTAACACTGAACCAATGTGACTTTTGCCGCAGCTCTATTGAAACATTTGAACATTTCTTTTCGAATTGAATCCTTTCCTAATGCGATATCGAGCTGATATTACCAATCAGATTTCATTGGAAAATATATATTTTGTTTTGAAAAATATTATTGAAATCGAAATTTACTAGGGATCAGGAGGAGTACTCTGGCGACATGGGTAAACTTCTAAGCATTGATTATTCTCGCTACAACTTGTTGGTGAATGATAATTATCTCATCAGTCCCGAAAGAACGGTTGCTACGGTAATCATAGTGGTGGTGTGGAACTATCCACTGAGAAGTACCCTATGATGGGGTGCCCATGGCTGTCGGGTGGTCCAGCAAATGAGGTGCACTCGCGAAGGTTGTCAGTTTGTGTGTGTGCGTGTGTGGGTGTGTGAGCTTTGTCGGTCCGTAAGATGTTATGATGGTTTTCGCAAATATCTCCACCTTGAGGTGGGCCGATAAACTGGTCAAATTTTGCTACTCCTAAATAGTAGAAAATCACACGTTTACCCTCCAAATGGCAATTCCCCCCCCAGAAACATTGAATTCAGGGGAGTAAAAATGGCCACTTTTGGGGTAAGTGTAAAACAGTCCTTTCGGTGATGATACCCAAAAATGGAGATTCGAACACGGCAGGAATAGCAAAATATTACTGTTTCATGGCATTAGTGCAAAAATGGCAAAGTGAATTCGCATGTAGAGAGAAACACACTATTTTCCGCCAAATTGTGAAGTTTTTCTCTGAAATATGTGGATGACTGGAATGACTGAATGGTTATAAGTGAATTGTGAACACTGTAGACAAAAGTCGCAAAATACAGATTTCTTCGAGTGAATTATTATAATATGTACATGGGAGAGACAAACTTCATTTAATACCCCTCACGACTGGACCAGGCATGATGAGGTAAGAGGGGGGTGGGGCGGTAGGGTGAGGGGGTAGAGCAGCGGGATTCATAAGATTCTCCATCTGATTAGTAACACAGTCATTCAAATCAGAGCAGACAAACCTGGAGATTCCTAGGCGAGTGTGAAAATCGGGCTATCAGGCCACGCCTTTGCTGCATGGCTAGTTAGCAGTACGATTGTACAGTATATGGTATACCCATGTGTAACTGGATGTATTAGATTAGTGTTGCACTTATAATTACTGTGGGGATTAGGAGTAGGTTTCGGGTAAGACCTAACCATTCCAACCTGAATAGCAACTATCAATTCACCCACTGTTGGCTCTCTGAGGAGTGAGATCAATGTTTAGGTGGTTGGTACTAAAAGAATTTGGGATTCGGAATTGGAATCTAACCCTAACCCCACCCTAATTCCTAATCTTAATCTCATACACATCCAGGTGAAGCATGGCTATACTATACAATCACGAATCCCGCCACTTTAAGCCTAGCCTTGGCCTGATGTTATAGGCTAACTGTGAATTTACCTCTTCAGGCATTACAAGCAACAGTCATACTAGCCCATGCCTAAGCAAATAACGAGTATACTATAGCCTAAGGCCTAGCCCTAAGTTAGTTCCTCCACAGTAACTCTCCACATGATGTTTTCCCCTGTCAAATGCAGTAAAATAATTTGAATCTCTAGAATCTAGATACGGGGATGCCTGCTTTTATGACGCTCTTATAAAGTTTACGAGATCCCTCCGTCCTCCCACTTCATTCACCCCCACCCCCTCCCCCCATCTTCCCCCTCCCCCACTCATCGTTGGCCGAGAAACCCGGGACGAAAATGTAGCCTACTGGATATGACATTTGCAAAATATTTGGAAAATACTGCTAAAAAAAAAAAATGCTGTACCCATCCACTACGCGGCCCGGAATGGAATTTTCTCCCCGTCGCCTGAAAGAGTCTGATAATCCTCAAGACTAATTTTAAACCTAATTTGTCCTGAAGACTTGAACAAGACAGCTCACCCAGAAGCTAGACGTCTGCTTCCCCACTGCTCACTTATATTGCACCGACTGCATGTTTAGACAGCGATCCCATGCGATTTCACCATGCAGTATACTTTTCTGAAGGTTTTGGATTTTTGAAAACTGAATTTCCCATGGTTGCCGATGCAATTCACCGGGGATGCCCTCCTTGTTTCAAATGTTACTTCCATGTTTTTCCACTCGCACGTCTTGTTGTAATGGTATTGTTTGAGTTAATCATAGGAACAAATCGTTAGGGCTTAAGTGACAAGACCTAAGGGGGAACAGTAACGGAGAGTACACTGCTCCTCACTTCTCACGAGAAGGCCGAGGCTCAGTTTTTCAACGTTGAATTGCTCTCCATTGTTGCTTCGCTTCGACCAGGGGCACGCCACCCAAAAAGAGTGTAACTTCCCTCAAATATGTTGAACTGCCATTATTATGAAACTGATTATAATATGTATTATTTAATTCCAAGCCCGGTTGGCCAACACCTTGATGAATAGAAAGGCTAACTCAGCACCGACGCGAATTCTTTGAGCATTGCTCGTGAATTCCATTCCGATTTGAGCTTTCAGCACAGATTTCATGCGATTTGATTAAGACTCTCTTTAAGGCGTTATATACCTTCCAACCATCGGGTTTCGACAATCTTTTCATGTTTGGTGACATATCCCCTCCCGTAGGCGATTAACTGGTGTCGTCCTGCATACGGTCGAGTCTGTCGGGGTGGGGGGGGGGTTAACCTGTCGCCAGATTTGCCACTGGGACTAACAAGGAACGGATGCTACCTACATACATTACCGCCCTCCATCTTCTTCTAGTCACCCTAACATATGCTATGCGCGGTTGTATTTTTTCTCCCTGTTTCCAACCAAAACATTTTTTGCTTAATTTCCTCCCGCAAGGGCTCGGAAGTTTTCGAGTCGACGTTTCCTTGGAAAATTCTTTCTCGGCAGATCATGCGAGGCTGAGAAGCTGTGTTACCCCGCCACCACATCCGCTTAGCTTCTCGGTGGCAGTTTGTTGAGATAATGGTATTTCCATGTGCTTCCATGAAATTAAACTACTACGTCCTTGTTGTTATCATGACTCTCAATGTCCAAATAAATGAAAACGACGAAAAAATACCGAACCAGGGGGAACATGTAAGCGAAGAGTACATAACACTTGCCTCCTCACTTCTCACGAGAGGACGAGGCTCAGTTTTCCACGTGAATTGCTCTCCATTTTGCGTCCAGCTCGACCAGGGGCACGCCAACCCAAAAGAGTGGTAACTTTCCCTCAAAATATGTTGAAATGACATGAGCATGAAACTGAGATATATTTTTATTATTTATATCAATCCCCCTGATTAAACTACACGTCCCTTATCCAAATAAATGAAATGACGATTAATACAACAATTTGCTTCATTAAGAAGAGTATAATTATGTTCTATATTTCTTTTCTGGTAGCTTTATGTCTGCTCGCCCAAGCTTCGGTTAAGTGCAAAACACCCATATTGCATCCTCACGCTATAAATTTGACTAGTCAATAAGCGAATTGTAGTACTACTACAGGCATTCACTCCGTTCGATATAACGTTCAGTGAAATTTGGTTCATTACCCAATCCAGTTAGTAAAAGGCTTGTCGATCGTCTTATACACCCGTAAAGTTGTACCTTTGATGACTTTAACTGGTGTGAATCTTTTTAGTGGTTTCTTGATATATTGTAACAACATGATTATTGACCAGATACCCGCACTGTTACGATGTCCGGTCCACTCTCCTGTTGACATGTCTGAATTGTTTTGACAGAGAATAACAGCTGAATGATAGAAACACTAAAATGAAAGTTATCGCGAAGGATTATCCAGGACACAACCGATCCATACTCATAGATAATGCCTCTGCAACACAGGCTTTCGTTCAGGGACAACTGAAACATTAATTCCAACTTCTGGCGGAGAAGATACATGGGTACAATTGAACGCATATCCCGAGACTTTTGCACTTGATGCAATTGTAGCTGTCTACATAAGCACAATAGAAGGCGATCCCGGTATGGTACAACTATCCTAACCCCCAGTTCGCTGAGGAACTGGTGTAACAATGCCTGCAAAATTCTCCATTGAAAGACAAGAATTAATGATCATTCTTCGGCTAGGACAATTAGGCGGTATCGGTCATTGTACAGGGAGCAATCAAATTGTTTTTACTTGACAAGGAGCCACGGATCACGCGAGGATGATGCCGCTGACGTTACATTGATCATGCCCAATCCTTGCGTATTGATATTAGATGGGATGACGAGGACACTGGCAGGTATTCGAAGGTACTCTCTTATCTCAGAATTTTATACTATATCAAACAACCGCTTGAAGATGATACTGCCTGATGAAAACAGTTACCTTCCGAAAAACTTTTTCCCCGTGGAAGACGATAGAGGAGGATTCATGCGTCGAATAGAAGCATATATATCAGAAAATGTGTAGTCGTGGATGGAGATACGGAGAGAAGGAATTCGAATGAGGAACATCTGCGGAGAAATCCTGTTCTGAATGAATAATGTTGCAAGGTGGCCTCTTACCTCCGTTGATGTTTGCCCATGTTGCATTGAAAAACACTACTTCGAAGATTATATACATCACAATTCTTACGTACACAATCAGTGTTTCCATTTTCACATGAGAAAAAAAGATGAAGGATGGTTCAGCACATAAGCGGAGATACCCCGATCCCACTGAGCTCAGCAAGAAGGCCTTCCTTCTGTGACTGAAAGAGGAAACAAGCAGCTGTGTTGGGCGAAAGAAAAGAACGATTTAGGTGAACGTTATTGCGGAACTACATCAGAATGGGAATTCTTGTTGGAGGAGAGATGGCGGATGAATCGCAATTCTGAGACGATGGTTAGTTCTGCCACATATTTTTTGTGAATGGTACGACAGCGCACCACGTAGCCTTCCTTCTGACAGAATCTCATGAGTAATGTCCGTAAAGATATTTTGGTCATGCTTGAACTCGTGATTGGGAGCTTGTTTGTCGGTTGGTGCGGTATCAACGCTGGGCAGGGGGGAATCTTGTCGAATATTGAAGGGGGTGAAGGCAAAAGACAGCTTCAGATTTTATGACTTTTGAATGGCGGTTACGGTGAACGCGGTTGCCAGGAGCTAAAAATAAGGGAAGAAGACAGCCAGTTACAACAACAAGCTACGATACACGTTTGGCCACTTTTCTCGAGAAATGTAAGTTCAAATCTGAGTGATATCTTTTCCAGTAATATGGGGAAGAAGAACATGGCGTCCGCACTTTGTGAATAATGGGATATCACTGGAAGCTAAATCTGTGATTTCTTGTTTCTGTTCATTTATGATATTGTCTTTCATTCTTCCGCCACACTTAACATAATAACATCCGTGATATTAAATTCACCTGTAATCATACGGGGCTGGTTTGTAATGAGTTGATGAATTGCGCACGGTTTTTACAATCATGACGTAAAGTAAACGTTGCCATCTTTTTTTCTCCAGTAATACGATGAGGTCATGCCTTAGGTCTCTAACGCTGAGAGTGCGAACAGGGAATTTCCAATGATTTCTCGGTTCCTAGGAGGGTGGGTGATGGTTTCTACGTTGTTGGGGATTAGAAATGCAGTGTGAGGCTCAGTGTGGTATACATCAGTGGCATGCATTACAGGCCAAACACCAAGGACCTATTCACAGTGTTTTCAATTCTCGAAAGGCTGCCAAAATTTTTTTGGTTTGGCGCCCCCAATAAGTGATGGGTAATCTATTAAGTAACGTTCATTCTTCGACTGGCATAAACAAACCCCCCATTTAGGCCTGACATCATAACGATAATACACTAAGGGAAAAACAAGGTGCATATCATTAAACTGCAATGACATTTACTGGGTTGCTTTATTAAAATAATGCTTTTATTTCCCTCTAGGACCTATACCAGTCTAGATGCTCCAGTCCTTTGAAAGCATTGATCCAGTCCAGCAGGTGTTAACATATCACTGACCTCGTCGACAATCTTCCCCAGACAGAATTGCCTTGTTCTGAATAGCATTATTTACTGCGAGTCGGTGATGTAATGAAATTAGACACCTATTGCCAGTTACTACGATACGCGATTACAGTCTACGGAAATGGTGTTGAAGTTGCAACAGTAAGTCGAATAAACGGGATGATTCTTTCCTAAAGCAGAGCTACGGCATGTTTAATGTTTTCTAGCCGACCCTCTTCAAGATTAGATGGAGACTATACAAAAGAACAAGATTCATTCGCGTATCAAGTATATTAACGTAGATAGGGAGCTCCATGATGGAATGTTGATTGTTCCACAACAGGGCTTCCGTTTTAAAAAAGGAAATGTTCCTAAATTCTATTCCAAATATGAAATGCAAAGGGTTGTGAATGAAAACTGTTCTGTTACTTTCAGTTCGACACAATTCGTTGCATTTGGTTAATATGGCTCGAATTTGGCAGTTTTTCTGAAGAAGAAAACGAAAGCCTCCGGGGACTCTCCATAGCTCATACGTTGCCCGTTTACAGAATCCTGGTTCGGGACACAAGAACAGTCAAATGCATAAATGATAGTAGCTCTGAGTACCAGAGACCGTATTATTTTCCAGGGATAGTGATCACTCAAACTTTAAAAGTTTTGACAAACACTTCTTTGAAAATCAGTAATGGGTTCCCACTGAAGGAAATTCTTATAAATTTGGTTATTTTCATTTTGGTTCTTCAAAAGTTATAACTATCCCCAAACAATCTAGTGTCACATCATTCAACTATTTTTCCCACGGCTACGAATACATATGAATAATAATAATAATAATAAGTTACAATAACGATAACAATAATAATAATAATAGTACATAATAATAATAATAATAATTTAAATAATTAATAATAATAATACTAATAAAATAATAATATAAATAATTATAATAATAATAATAATAATAATAATATATTGATGGGAACCCTATTGGAGACGACAAAAAATGGCCCTTAAAACATCGGTGAGGAAAAAGGTTAACTGTTGTGACAAAAATTTCGTTGACAAAAGTTGGCTAAATCGTGTGTCGTCTTTGAGCTAATATGGCAGCTTATTAGCGGATTTATTAGATAATCATCTTCATTATGTATTCTATTAGTCTTTCAGTCTCCATAATTGTGTTGGTACCTCGCTCCATGCCAATGGAGTGGAGACTTACTCGTTTAAAGGAAAGCAGTGTTCACGGTAAATACACAATTCAAGCCGCCGATGACCCGTTCACGAAAAAGCAAATATGATCTTGCTGGGTGCACTTCACCTGCAAACTTGAATGGTAATTATTGTAAGGCCGTCAGATGGAGGCTTGAAGAATTTTGATGGAATTGGGCACTGGAAATTGCACTGAAAATATACACCAGAGTTGCCTCTAGTGACCAGGAGTCTTAAGTTAGAGTCTCACTAAGAGAAGTTTTTTCTGGGATTTGCATAATGATAACTGCGAAAGCCGGCCGTTCCAACTATAGGGCTGGAAACCATCTGCATCGTAAAGGGTTTCGGGATCAAGCAGAAGAGATATACAACACATGTGTACAGAATGAATCCAATTTTCCCGTACAGGAGTGTGTGTTGATTGGACTCCTAAGCAAATAGTCCATGTTTGCTGGACTTCTAAGTCCGCCCTTGCCATCGTTGGTCGTTTGGCGTCCCATCGTACTCTCCTGCCGATTGTGGCAATTACCGATGGTGAGAAGCTTGATCCACAAACAAGTGGCATACAACTTGGTACCATACGAATTACAACATATATTGCATATAATTTATGATGGGATTATCACCGATTAATCCACAATACCTTGTACCGCTGCGAAGTTAGCCTATAACGGACAGGAGGTTGTTTGCAGGCCGAAAAGAAGAGTTGATGGGGGCAAGTTTCGGCATTGCAGAGCCCGCAAGTTGCGCAATGCCTCAAGAGTACCTTGTAAATCGTAAGGAATTCGTGGACTAAGACTTTCAAACGAGCAATTAAAGCTATTCAACGTGGCTGACAACGGAACATTAATGATCATTACTGACTCAAAATCTCATGACAGTTGTCTGGAATACGGAATGATGAGTATACTCCTTGATTGGAACACACATCGATGGAAGGTCAAGTACACTGGTCTATTTTAAAATGAAAAACCGTATATAATAAGTTAATACACTGGATTGAATAATCGGTTCACACGCCCTTGCTGATATGCTACGAGAATGCTGATTACTTTCTGCGTGTGTTATGTCCACTGCAATTATAACAAATTCATAGGCGCATGGATTCCCCGCTGGTCAACTCACATCACATTAAACGGACGGCTTTGAGTTACTCATAAATAATTCAACTCGGAAACCCCTTTTAACATTTATAATTTGGAGCAAAGGGCCAAAATGCCAACAATGACCTCTCCTGAGCTGGACCGATTTGTTTGGATAATTGCCAGCAATAAGGACGTCCATGTTTCATTTATCGCCCATGAGATTGTGACTGTCAAAGCCCATTGTTTAGGTGACCTCACGCTCCGAGAGGCGACGGCGTCTACACATACATCTACTAAGGCACTTTGCCGACATGGAGAACAACTCCCAGTAATAATTCTTTTTCACCCAACACCGCACCTATTCAGAGGCATACGCATATCACATCAAAGTACCAGATCTTGCTAAAATTCACGAGCTGAACGAACTCATTATCGGAGACATCACTAGACAACTGACTCCGCGAACATGGCATCCTTTCACCTTCAAAGTTCAAGCCATTACGGGCGGCAGTGAGGGCAAGTTGAACGTGGAAAGGCACCTCTTACCACCTCACTAATTGAAACAACAAGTCGTTGGCGACGTTATTATAACAACTCACAGGCTGCCGATTCAGTAATGAGTACAGCGATTATAACACAAGCTGCCCTAGGTAGAGGGGTGCCCTAAAAATTGTTATGCGTAAAAAACATTCTTATGCTTCGATTTTTGAATATAATATATATATCAACAGTAAAAGTTTCACCCTTATCGTAAGTGTCAACTTGTTTCAGTCGGCCTTTTTTAAACACATTTTGCGATTAGCGATACCACTAACACATGTGTACAAACACTCAGCTGCTCAACTTTGCTCAAGTCCTTGTGTGATGAAAAGTCACAGAGTGATCAAAGGTTCAATACTGTGTATATTATAGCTTGTAAACATTACACGACGGGTTTTGCTAAATTGACCAGACGCATGAGCACCCCTATGAACACAAAACATCACGTGTTAGGACTTAATAACACTGCTTGTATTTATTTCTATTAATCCTCATTACCCATGTGCCTTAAATGTGATGACCTGGGGACCTAAAGAGGGGCGTTGTTGAATGGCTGTCTCGGGATAGAATTGTGGTCAGTAACATGTAACTTGGTCAACCGCTAGGTCTTTTTTCCAAACGGCACATGGAACCAACGAAAAACTGTGCAACTTGTTACGAAAAGAGTTGATGAGGAGAGTACAACGTCACCAAGCCACAACAAAAAAAAAAAAAAAAAAAAAAAAATCCCACCAGGTGGTAGTAGAGCAGAAAATAACACTTGGCCGACTGCGTTTCAGAGTGTGAAATAATCATAAACTCAAACTAAAAAAGAATGTTCATGAAGTATGTATAGAGTATCCCTTTGTATGAAAGTGACTGCTGCTCCGCACTCTATCGTCAACAGGAACACCCGTGTCAATGTACTACTTCCGTTCCACTATCCCTCTTGGTATAATATGGGTCTGCTATCGAAAAAAAAACGGGAGCCATGGAAAGTGTATACCCGATCATGCGCACGATTACTTGGATGACAATCGCCGCCTAAAACATATCTTGTATGGTGTTGCTGCCTCACATGCCCACGTATGGTCACACCCTAAACTACGCTTCAAATGCGGACATGAGCGGCGATCGTGCAGCTCTCTACTAGTGCAGATTCTCTACCTGGGAGGATACTGCAGCCATTAGATCCGACTGGGGATTCGCTATCCGCCGAAGAGAAAAGGACTGTTGCCAACCAGACCTTTGTTTTTTCTCTTGTTGATGAGGCGACAAGTAAGTTTGAGGACGCTGGACATTATCATATCTTCGACTCGACGGGTAAGTATGTACTGGTGGAAATTTAGTAAATCAGTCACAAATATCAGGGCGAAATATAAGGGAGCCTATAAGTAACGTTAAAAAAATATCAGAATAGTTTCATGTAGGCCGACACGGCACAGAGTGTATATGCCAGCCAGAGAGTACATAAGTATACTACATCATCGAATATATGTAAACTTCTATATACCCATAACGATTATGTTTCAACTTTATTTTTCGGTTCGAGGACAAAGGTGGGTCGCGAACTACTGGGGAGAATAACGCAGTTCTGTGTGAGTACGGGGCGTCGGACCGTTTGAATGTAATGGCGAATGCGAAGACTGACCATCTAAAGCGGAGGCGCCACCATAGGTTGGAGCGAAGCGTTTTTGTTTTTTAAAGAAAATTTCAGATTTTCTACCCTCCAGATCGAGGAAACGGCACTTGCCAGGCTCAAATAGACACCCATCTACATGTGTGATTTGAAGACAGACCCAAAAAATATGTCGTGTGCATACTAAGATGATTTACTGCATATCACACAGGGTGCGTACTGTTTCTACCGTTTTCAACTCTGGCTTTGTTTGCGTGGGATCCAGGGGGTCTACCGAACGGTCTCTGGTTAGGATCGAAGGGAAAAGCCATAAGCTCCAATCTGGGAGCAGAACATTTGTACCCGGTAAATTAAAGTAAAGGCAGTCATTGTAAAACTACCGGCCGCGCGTAAGCGCGCGAAAGAAAAATTGCCATGTTTCCGGGCCATTTTGTCGGGACAAAACGTCTACAAATTTTTTTTTTTTACCTTGCTTTTTTCCTCCCAAAATTTTCACGAATTTTCCGCCGAATTTTATCTCAGAAAAATGGGGAGAGGGAGAGGGTCGGGGGGTGGTATAGTCTTGCCCTCGAGCTTCTGAAAATAATGGAGTGAACACAATGATTCAAAACGTTTACATCGCATTATTTAGCCTACAACGCTGTAAGAAAAAACGCCATTGCGCGCCGCGAAACACTGAAAAAATGCACTTTTGGCTCTATTCGATTAAAATTCGAGAACTCGGTAGGAAACTGGGAATCCTTTCCACTTCGGCCCTGAGTCGGGTCCAAATCCTTACCTGGGGTCCGCACCTGGAATTCGTGGACTTAAGCAATTCCAACGCGATTATTGTTTGTTAGACAAAACATTGATCAGCTTTAGATTGATACAAACGAGCATGTGACTATTATTTTTTATTACGGTCCTGGAAAAGGGGGGGGGGGGGGTTGACAAAACGCTAGTATACCCCCTACCTTTGAAGTGGGGGGACATGCCCTCCCCCCGTCCCCACCTGTTGACACCCCACCCATGTGTGAGGTCTTATTCTACTCCATGTTGAGTTAATGCACTTCAAAACGACACGAGGCAAGAACTGACACAACACCAATGCTAAGTTTAAGTAAGGAACATCAATTTTTATCTGAGCGCAAAGAGGGCCGCGTAAATGAAATAGCCGATGATTTGACGATATGGTGTTAACTAAAGGAGCAATGTGATGAACAACACAAGATGCACCGTGGGTGCGAGATGGGTACTGCTATATCGTGGTTGGACAGTCAACCGAAGGCGCAAATTAATGGTGAGCGCGCGATGTTCGCACTTTTTGACAGGTGGTGAACTATAGTTCATTGATGGCCGATAATCCCCAGATTAGCCGCGGGGGAAGTGCACTTAGAAGAGAAGAAACGTGGTTTGGACTGGACAGGGGGATATCCCCTCTAAAACAGTAGCGACAACCTTTGTTCGGGTTGGCAAGTCGTTTTCAAGTGTCATGTTTAAGCTGAAGTGTACAGTGGGGTGTCAGTTAAGCTACCAGAAACGGTTCCGTCCATTGCAAATCACTCCCATGGAACCGTAGCAAGAGAAAGTAATCGTGATACCACATGCGCAAATTGAAAGACATGGGAAAATAGTACATGACAAATATCCTAGATCTCTGCTTGGTCCTCTCGCCACACCGAAGAGGATTGGGTCAAATTAACATCGAATGGCAAATGAATGAGTACCGTTTAACACCGTTGATGGTGCGAGTTGGAAAATTCTTTATCACATCTCCAACACTTGACTTCACCTCGATGTTCGAAATGGTGTTCTAATATTTTAGCGGCCCCTCGTTTTCTGGACTGGCAGTATGTTTCTATTCATGGGCGGCGATCACGACCCCTGGGGGGGGGGGGACCCCCGAATCTTTTTTGTGGGGATAATCAAATGTCCTCCTCCCAATATTTACAGACTGTGAAAATTATCAGACGGTCAAAGGTACAGTCAGTCATAATACAAGTTTCAAGTTTCAAGTTTTTTCACCACTCTTTCTCAAAGCTCAAAATACAATACATTGTGTCATATATACAAAATTTAGAGTGGAAGAAGGAACCAGAAATAAGTTAAAACTTTTCGAGACTGGCCCTGTGAAAAGGAAGAGACTGAAAGTAATAACTAGTTAACGTCATATGCTTACCTAATAACAAAAGGAAAGTAAAGGAAAAGGAAAAAGGCAAATGCAAAAAAAAAACAGAGCAAGGTGGGATGGAGAAGTGAAATAAGACTCAATTATCATTATGGGCCAATAGGTTTGCTAAGAAGAAGATGCTGCCTAAAATTTTCCGTTTGAATACATTCACTGAACTCGCGGTTTTTAAATCGGTATCGAGAAAATTCCACAAGTGAACACCGTGCTACGTACATTGCATTTATTTCAAAATGTCCGGAATAGGGTTTCTAGACCTCAGATTAATATCGTATCGGTATTAAAATTGTGAAGTGAAAGCTTGAGTGGTTAGAATCGATAATAAACACTGAAAACCTCAGGTAGAGCACCTCTGTGAAAATTTTACCTAAATATTCCTAATTGATAGTCACTAAAGGTCGTATATCTGAGTACAATGAGTCACTCAAAGACGCGCAGTTTGCATGAGCAGTATAATGCCACGTACATAAGTGCGATCACACGTTTTCTGTTAGATAGAAATTAGGCATTGAGGGTGGTGATTGTGTACGACCCCAACAGAAGGAAGACTATTAATTCAGGTAAGGCCCAACACAAGTGCGTTTTATAGAGCGTTATTTTATAATAGATTACTAAGGGGCAACGTATTCTTTAGCCGATTAATAAACGCCGTTCGTCCTTGAGATTTAAGGGTAATATTACGGACCTGCATAGCCCAGTCAATTTCTCATCGATTATGATTCCTAGAAAGGTTGCATGAGGTTGAAGCATTATCTGTTGGCCATCAAATACGACCGATATGCCACTAGTATAATTAATTCTATTATCAAAATATCATAAGGTTTGTTTTTAGAACATTAAGAGATACCTGTTAATCTAGCAGTTTGAAATATGTAAAAATTCTAGTTAGGTCGTTCAGGTTGTCATTCAGGTTTCTTCTGGTTTTAGAAAAAAAATGTTGATATCATCTGCAACAGTTATAAAATGGGCTTAATTCGGACAATTAGGTTATATCGTGATTCTTAAAGATAAAAGTATGGCACTAAAATAGATCCGTGGGGCAACACGCCTATGGTGCCAATCTGGGGGGGGGGGAAGTTGGTGAAAACGTCATTTCCAAATTTACATAGAGAGGACGATTTTTCCAAATAACTTTTGAAACCACTTTGTGCACTCCACGTATCCCATATGCATATAACTTTTCGAGTAGGATTTTATGGTAAATCGTGTCGAAAGCCTAGATAGACAATGAACAACTGACAGCTGTAGTGCTTTTGTTTTCTAAACCAGTGGAATCTTGTCAACAAAAGATTTAATGCAGCATTGTAAGTTGCATTATCCTTTCGAAAACCGTATTGGTTGAATATAGTAATTATTGTTGTCTGAGACGATACAGATACATTTTGTAATCTATCATGACTACTCGGTCAAACACGTTGAGTATTGTAGGGAGAATTGATATAGGTCTATAGTTCGAAAATAATTCAGGGTCCCGTTTTTGTAAATTGGAACTGCTTTGGCTGTTTTGGTTCATTGGGAAGATACCATTGGACAAGGAAAAGGTGATTGATATGGGTTTAATTGTTGTATAATTGCGTTTACAGAACTTATGAGAATATCCCACTAGTGTATTATCGTGCCCCTGGACTTTGACCGGTCTTCAATCTCTTATAGCGAGGCGCGTTACTTCATCTGCAGATGTAGGGAACAACAAAGGAATTTGGCACTTACTAGTGACATAGTGTAGAGGCACGTTGTCACCCGGTGGTAAGTTATTAGCTAGATTTGTGGCAACAGTGGAGAAAAGAAATATTCACGAAAACAATGACAATGACATTGTCGTCCTGCGTCAAGATGTTTTCAGGCTTTGAATGATCGGTTGTGTTGAATTTCTTTTCTTAGTGAGGATTTTGTTGATGGCTTTCCACGTCTCTTTAGATTTTTGAGTTAATGGTCTTGTTGATAATATTCATTTTAATAAGACTTTGTGCCCTCGCTATGGTTGAATTCAGCAAAATTTCGGGAATTCTTGTATGTAGATATATTCACTGGAGTAGGGGACCGTACAGAGATTTCAAGGTGCAACTGTGTTTTAAGTTTAAAGAGGTTTAAAAATGCCATGTGTAATCCAAGGTGATTTCTGGTAGTTAATTTTTGTTTTTACCTTCGTAAGTGGACAACAAGCTTTGAACTTCCTAGTGAGCACACTCGGAAAAGTTAGTATAGCCGTTTCAGATTCGAATCATTAAGAATGGGTAGACCAGTCAGTTATTGGCTAAGCGCATGCTTAGGGCTTCAAGATATTTCTGTGTGACGTGTTATATTTATAAGAATCTGGAGGATTTGACTTTTTTATTTCAGCTGTGAATATACTAAAGATTGGATAGTGTTCGGATATATCAGTCATAAGGACACCACTATTGCTTCGATTTACACCTATATTAGTGAAGATGTTATCAATCAAGGAAGAAGTAGCGCTAGTTAGTAACTCGAGTCGGTTGTCGATAAGTGTTAAAAAATGAATAGAGAGGAAAGTAACATCAGGAGGACATTTTGCACATCATCCCCATCATACAGCATGTCAATATTAAATCACCTGCAATAAAAACATTCTAATACAAAAAGCCTAACCATATTTCTATCGGATTGCCTAAATTTTATGCTGGGAACACTTAAAATGAGGAAAAAATAGGTTATGGGCGGCGACACTAGAGGGGTTGGGGGTGTGGTTCGGAGGGGACACCCAATACTCGAGGGGGACACTCGCAATATTTGCAGACTGGTGAGATAACTCCTACAGTCAAAAGGTAACAGTACAGTCATAACACAAAGGCAAAAGCTTTATAATCCTTATGTTTATAAAGCTGGCATTGCCAGCTGCGTGCTGCTTCTTGTTAAATGATGAAACTACGCTATATGCGACGAAAAACAACAGGTCAGGGAAGGTCGTGCAACATCAGTATGGGGGTTTTTACGGATGAGGTATGATTTAATAGCGCTGCGGCGGTTTAGAAGCCAAAAACATTCTTTCTGAGCCATTGAAAAAAATTGAACCGAAAAATTTGAATGGAAAACAAATAGAGAAAAAAATGACAAAATTTCTGTTGAGTGGCTTGATTTTTCAAGTCAAATGTCCGGGACAGTGATGCTGTGGCAAAAGTTCAAGATCGGGCAAGCTTCCCCTCATTTGGGAGGGTCCACTTCCACTTGAGCGGCAAAAAAACTTCACAAAATAGAGGTCGGGCCTATGGTCCAAGAAAAGAAGAATGATAATTGGATGGATAGCCTCCTATCAGTTTCGGAAATTTATTGCTACCGTCAAACTGATGGTTTGCCCAAAAAAAAAAAAAAAGGAATGAACAGCGATAGGTTCTTCCAGAACGTCATATCGCAGCCGTGCTCTTTTGGTAGTAAGAATTCTGGCTTAAGAGATTGCATTTTCGAGGAGGGAGTTTTTCGATCTTCCTGCATACTACGGGCGAAACTGGCATGGATTCGAGAAAGAAAGCTAACCAAAATGAATTGTCCCTTTTACCATATTGATTGGGTGAGTTTAAATTCAGCAAAGGTCCAGCATATTATAATACATACCTGCATAGGGCCACAGTTAGGGCACGACCTCCCCACTCATCGCATAAAAAAATAAAATAATAGTAATTAAAGGTGGGAACACCACAAAATACCATCTTTAATGGAGCGAACTTTCTCCCCTATCGGATCGTCTCCAAAAAAACACTGACCTATAAACAACATCTAGACCAATGCAATTGCTACGCGCCGATAGGAAACAGTGAGGCGAATGTCCTGCATGCTTACGAAAACTGACCATATCAGAATAATGCATGACGACGAACGAGGGACTGGAACCCACTACACAAAGATGGCCAATACGGAATGCAAACAATTGATATACAACCAATATTCAGGGAACCATTGCTACATCGCCAACTCCAAAATGGATTAGGCTTCCCAGAATCAAGTCCCTCGTTTCCTTCTACTCATGATACAGTAAAACTCAAGGGATACTTACAAACATTCTTATACTGAAAGCACTTTACTTTTAGCGGTTTGTCTGTTGACTTCCACGACTCGATTTATTTTCCCAAAACCCAATGACGCTCTGCATGACACATTGGACACTCAGCACTATCCGGGAGGACTACCGCGTACTTGTTTTGCGGGCTAGCAGCTATATTGATATATATATAATATATCTTATATCTATTATGTATGCAATAGTATTTATGCCCATATCATCGATTTTTAATTTCGTTGCTTTGTCAACAAAGTTAATAAGGACTAACCAAAACGCAGGAAAGACATCTATAACTTTTGGTGTTTGTTGAAACCTGTACCGTAGAGCAAACACATCTGGCGGTTCACGCCGACGTACTGTAACAATGGGTCACTTCATTTTGTCCCGAGTTGCATTCACGATGGAGCCGCCTTTTACCTTTGTTAGTCATTGACATAGTGATTATTAGACAACAATACGGTGAACGAATTTATTGAAAAATCTATTCCATAACCCTACCACGTCGTCAATTTGAGAAATTCTGGAAGAGATTACCCTCGGATTAGCGAGAAATCCTCGTTAGCAGTTAATATGTGTCGTGATTCAATATTCTATATTTGAACTACATTTCCAAAGACTACAACTGGATCATGGAGCAGGCGTATATACAAATATCGGTTTTTCTCTCACTTGCAGAAAACATTTTCCCAAGATAGATCGAGGTATTGTTATATGTTTTAACTTGAGTTGACTGAAACCTTTGGTGGAAAGGATAAAAAGGATATATACACACATACATATACGAATAGTAGCCTGGCTACTCTCTATAGTGGGTGCCAACTTGTCTCCAGGAAGGAATGTATCAAATGGATACTGGAGGGGGAGGATAGTGCCCATCAACAAAAGAAAACGCTTTGTTCAAGTAGATGCCCAGTTGGAAACCTACCGATGGCTTTCATAATACAATTGGCAACGCCTCTCACGTGAAGCAAGAGGTTTGCGGCCATTGTTACATCCACGCGCGTCAACAACGGGCGTTAAAAAGGGGGGGGGGGGGCGTATCGCAGGAACACACCCCGGAAGTGAAACCAGGACGTTGCGCGTATTTTGACATTGAGCTTGTCGATTATGTAAGATAAAGGCGTGAATGGGATGAAATATCGCGCCCCTACCAAGTGTGTGGGGAAAGAGAACAATGGAATATAGTGGAAAAAAAGAGCTAGAAAATAGTTGATATACATTCCGTGAAAATTGGTGTTCACGCTCAGTGGTCTCAAATCCGGTTCGCCAGATGATGTGTGATTTGAGGCGTAAAATCCAACGAATCTCCAAGCACTTTCTTGACCAGCAGAGGCGAAATCACTTTTGATTAGCATCGTGCATTCGAAATAGCCGGTGGAGTGACGGGGAGGTTAGCGTAGATACTTGCACAGGGGAACCAGGCTCGTTTCCCGGGACTGTGCAATTGTCATTGTGGAACTGTGGTCGGAATCGAAAGTTACACCCTCTCAGTTTCGCCTACGTAGATTGCAATGCAGTAGATTTACGCTGTTGTGGTAGCACATGTGAGAGGTGGCAGTTTTGAGGGGGAATCCGAAATCGGGAAGGAATAGATACAGCGGCTGTCAGTTTGTTCTCTGTCCACAGATGTTGCAGGCCTCGTATCAAACCACAATTGTTACCGCCCTATTGTTGGGGTCGTCAGCCTACGTCTCAGGTTGGGGGCTGCCGCTGGCCAGGAGAGTGGTGGTTCGACGAACAGACCTGTTGAGCATTACCGTCCGCTTTGATAGTGGCAAAATCTTGCATGAGAGTGGAGATAATGTAATCAATGACTGGGTTTTGAATTCGGAAAAGCGGTTGCTCCCCGTTTCGGGTTTGTTTACATGGCTCGTTGCGGACCGTCGAGCGTTTTTGATTCCTCACAAAGTCAGAGGATATATGCAGTCATGACCGTTGTGTATGTGTGTTCGTAGTGGCGTATGTGACGATAACTCGAACACTCACCTGGATGGATGACGCTCATACTGGTATGTGTGTTCCACATGATGAGTTACATGAATCCTATTGTTTTGGGGTCAGGTCAGAGGTCATCTGAGGCCACCAAAGAGGTCTGGAAAAAAACATAACATTGTACAAAAGATAAGTCAAGAAGGGTTGGTCCAATGCAAGTTGACAATGTGGTTTGTTGTATAGCTTCCTTATGGGGGTTACAGGAACCCTATTGTTTTTGTGCAGTTCGGGCGGGAATTTTGGTCAAAAACAGGAAAAGTGAAAAGTCATCTTTTGGCCATTTTGGCTTGTAAAAACGATAACCGATCCCACCTGGATATGAATGGAGCTCATACTTGGTCAGTGTGTTTCCCATGATGAGTACTGCACCTATTGTTTTGGGGAAGGTTTCAGAAGATTCTGAGGTCACTATAGGTCAAGTCTGGCCGGGTAAACACGATAATGTACAGAATGGTTGGTCCGATCATGTTGAATATGGTGTAAGCTTTCTTATGGAGGGTACAGGAACCCTCTTGTTCTTGGTATAGGGTCGGGTGAAATGTGGTCGACAGAACCGCGAAAATAGAAAAAGTCGAGATCTTGGCCAATTTTGGCTTTGTAAACATCAATCACTCGACCCCATCCTGGATAGATTGAAGGCTTCATAATCGGTTATGTGTGTTCCCCAGGATGAGTTCCCATGTAAGTAATGTTTAGGGTAGTCAGGTAATCTGCGGTCACCAAGTCAAAGTCCGATATCCTTTAAATTAGTGTGTAGCTTCTTATCAAGATTGTAGGAACCCTATTGGTTGGGTGGCAAAATGGAAGATTTGTCAGACGCTGTGTTGCCCACAAATATTTCCATTTGTCCATGTGTCTGACTATGGGTGGCAGCAATGAGTCCAAGGAATCACTATGCCGTACTGCTTTGTGACTGACAATCCGTTTATGGTGATACTTCTACCAACCTGATTGTCAAAGTACGGTTTCCACATTCCAATGACCCAGCTTTGTGGAATGACCTTTCTTCCATGGAATCAGTACTCTATGTGAAAAAAAATTCACACCGTTTTAGGTTATGATGCCTTCGACAGCTATACTTTTTACTTTAACTGCTATTCTTGAGTCTTAACGATGTAAGGTGCATTTGAATATTTGCCTAATTGGCCATCCTATGACTCATAATTCGACTCATGAAGAAAACGCAGCGGTCATTGGCCCACATTTTATGTGCAGTTCATGTTATTGCGTGAGTCAGGTCTCCACAAGAAAAGTTCCTTTGGCCGTCCTTCTTCATAAGATAAAAACAGCAACCAACATCAGTCTTTCTCTTCTCCCAACTTGTTGCGAAAATTTATTTCACGTATCATACAGGAATCACATTATGACTGGCAATCCAAGAAAACTATTCTGGAATTCTGTAATGAACCGAGTTTCTGACTCCTGATATATCGTGAGGGCAATAAAATCCCGACATAATCTTTTCTCCGAATCGTACGTTCACTGTGAGTCCGGCTACATGCTCTGGAAATGAGATGTCCAACATTGTGGAATGACGTCCCTGTCTGTGTAATCTGTATCTGGACAGTTCCAAATTCAAACTGTTTCTTCTTAGAAACCCACCGGTTTTAGCTTTGCCTCCGACATCTATACGATTTGTTGTTGTCTTTTGTTTTAAATATGGAATCAGTACTCTGTGAAAGAAATCTTGAATTCACCGGTTCAGTTATGCCTTCGACACATAATAACATACTTGTTTTATTTACTACTGCAGTTATCTTATGTTTTAACGTGCAAGGTGGCATTGGAATCATTTTCGAATTGGCCCATCCCTGATAAATCAATAAATTCAACGGAAGGAAAACTCAGCGCCGATCGCTCATATGTCTTGTGCATTCAATTTATTGCGTGAATCAGGTCCTCAAGTTATATCTAAAGACATGGAAGAATTTTTGGGAGCCTGTTGAATATAGTGACTTATTATCATGTCAGTGATCTAATTCATCCTAGTCACAAAGACGGAACGCCATCGCAGCAAGAGACTTGGCAATCTCCAGACTCTCACAAAGGTTTTTCACTCTCGATGTAGATCCTAGTTCATATTTGAAAAAAAAAAAAAAACGTGCAGGAGGTCCTGCATCTACGCATCCTGCCATGTCCATACATGAAAGGCCACTTCTGATGTATAATATTATCAAGCTTACCAAAATGTTCTCGCAATAACCTAATTTATTTTCCGTTTATACTATAGCGCTGAGCGAAGATAAATTCTACCTTTAATACATCACACTGTACTGGAGGGTAACGTGTCCCTGACGTATATCATACATTCCCAGGGCTGTCGAACTTGAGCAAGATATAAAAGTAACTGAGACATGTATGACTTTGGAATAGGTGTAGGAATTACCCTAACAAAATCCTAAAATACAACGTTTTAGCTATTGCATTCGCAATATTACTGTTCCCTGTACGTGCACCTATCTTTGTTTTTTGTTTTTTTTTCAACGAGCAAAGTGCATGGGATGAATCCTAATTGGATCTAATGAATCAAGGTCTCCATAGTTCTGATAAAAATCTTCTTGTTGTGCAAGTAGCAGACGATATTCTACGGCATCGATTCGTTCCAACATGGCGTCGTATCAAGAATGCACTACCGCTGTCTGTAAGGCAAACTCAGAATCTATCCCTAGCTTCAAATCAAGCTAAGTCCAATTTGTTTCTAGGGCTTTTCTGAGACCTGGGGATTTGTCACTCTAAGTGTATTGTTCAGCCCTTTAGATCGGTTGTACTGTATTGCGAGCGTATTTAGCGCTATATAAAGTTTCATTTATTATTATTATTAATAAATTTGACCAATGGAAGGGAAAACGCACCGGTGCGTGACTTCAGCGTCCTCATGTAAGCAAGTTACTTGTCCGGCATTCTTCTGTAGATCCAATCCACCACCACGATAATTTCCCCTTCTCTCAAATTTGTTGAAAAAATGATTTCACCAGAGAGGAGGAATCACAAATGACTGGCGTCCACCGAATGTGGATTATAAAATCACCGAGTTCTGACCCCCGGATAGATCTAAGGGCAATAAACATACGACAGATTTTTCCGCCGCATCGTATGTTCCCCATAAGTCCGGCGAACATGCTTTGGGAATGGAATGCCCAGGCACTCCGGATTTATGAAAGCACTATTGGACAAATGTGACAGGAGCTGTTGAACATTAGTGACCTTCATATCATGTTCTATTAATTCACCTAGTTACAAAGACGGAAGCGTTATCGCATCCAAGGGAGGGGCAATCTTCCAGGCGCCATCACGAAACGGGGTTAACAGTATCGAGGTAGGTTCCTACTTCAAATTTGAAAGAAAACGCGTGCAGATGGTCTGCATATCGTCCAATCCTGCCCTCATATACAGAAAGGCATTTTGATGTAATAACATTATCTAGACTATCACAAATGCGTAGCATACTGTATTCGTTATAAATATACAGCCGAGTTAAGTGATAATTTCCCATTGTAAGGACATCACACTGTACTATGAGGGTGGAAGTGTCAAGCTTATTTCACAAGATTTCCAGAGCTGTCGAACGTAGCACAATATAGAAGTACTGAGATATAGAATCTGGGAAAAGGTGGGGAATCTCCTACTTTCCCAAAATTCATGAGGCTGCAGCATTCAATGACCCTTCATAGTGAACACTCCCCCCTCCCCTCCCTTTCATGACAATTGTGTTCGTACAGTCATAACCTGGCAACCTTCCCACAAGCGAGAGTAGTGGCCCAACTCCGCAGCATGAAATCGAGGTGTTTTTGGAAGGATTCAGGTGGCACACCCCCATTAGGCCCTCCTATTGACTTACACACTAAAAGGAACCTCTTCCCCACCCTATACAGCCTGAGGTGGGAAATTGCGCCAGGTACATGTCACCCACCATTTGATAGCTAACAACGTGATCTATCAGGGGACCTACAATTACCAGACCTCGACCAGTGAATTTTGAGAGCTAGAGCAGCTCGAACTCAGCGGACGTGTTTCGGACACCTGGCACTAGGGGAAACCCCATTCTGACTGTGGGCAGCGGGACATTTAAAAAAAAGAACAGACCTGGGCAGATTCACCCTAAATTCACAACTATTTGTACTTTTGGATGCACCTTTCCAATTTATGGCAGAATAGGATCAGACAGACGAGAATAAACCTTCATATCAGGCCTCAAAGAAAAAATGGTGGATCTATTTTTTGAAGGGGAAACACTCGGCGGATGCACATCAAGTCTAATGGGGGTGTGAGACCATCACAAAACGGCGTCCGAACAAAAGTCGAAGTGAGACTCAGATGCAACCATTTGTAATGTATTCTACAATGGATGGAAACCATGACAATCAGCGACTGAAAAGTTTCCGGGATGTTACATCGGGCTACTGTAGTCAATTCGATTCATAAGGCGGACAAGTTGTAGATTCACAATCAATCATGAGAAAGTTAACAGTGGCCGTGCATAATTCATAACAGTATTCATTATTTAATCTTTATACCATGAGAGATTTTTTCGCCGAAGGTACTGTTCCACCATACGTCCGGCGAACATGCGTTGGAATAAAAGGCCCAACATTCAGGAATGAGTGTACTGCCTGTGTAATCGGTACTCTGGACCAATTCAAAGCTTTCCTAAAAACCCACTGTTATAGCTATGCCTCCGACACTATACTTTCCATTTATTGTTATCTTTCGGTTTAAGTATGCAAGTGCAGTGGAATGATGTCCAAGTAGCCATCACAGTTTCTCGAGGTAGGTTCTACTTTAAATTTGAAAGAAAAAACGCGCAGATAGTTGCATATGTCCAATCCTGCTTATATCAGAAAGGCTACTTTGATGTATCAACATTATCTAGCTCAAGTTACCATTGTAAGATATCACACTGTAATATGAGGGTGAAGTGTCACAGGTGTATTTCACCAGTTCCAAGGGCTGTCGAACAAAGCAAGATATAAAACTACTGAAGATATAGCATTTGGAGAAGGTGTAGGAATGTCCCCTACTTTTCCCCTATTTCTGAGCTGCGCAATAAATGACCTTCCTATTGAGTAATGCGTGACATTTGTTTGTACAGTCAAACCTGGCAAGTTCACAGTGAGAGCAAAAGTAGGGCCAACCAGCCGCAGGGAAAATCGAGAAGGATATTACAGAACTGCGTCCAAACAACAGTCGAGGTGAGTTTCAGATTGAATTCGTTTGAATGTCTTTAACAATGGATGGAAAAATGCATTTGTTTCCAGAACGTTTCCAGGAATGTAAATCGGATAATTTAGTCCATCTCGAGACAAGTGACCAAGTTGTGGATTCACAATCAACTGGAGAAAGTTAACAGTGGCCCGTGAATATGCATAAACAGTATTCCTACTATAATATTTCTATAATGAGAAGATGGAACATTCGTGTACGAATACTTGAGGTTCAACAAGTAGGGCGTCTCAAGTGGGTTACGCATTCAAGTATTTTTTTCATCAGATGCAGCCTGAGATTCCAGCTACAATCAGAGGGCGCTTAGAATCATTGACTGCGCAGGCGAACTTCGGACTCGATCTATATTGGATTGTGTGATTTCAGTCTAATCAAACTGAGCAGTGTCGATTGTCATGACTGTCAAACTCCGTTGGATTGAGCGATTGGAGTTTCCTGATTCTCCTCTCCAGTTGTTATATCGGAATTTGTCCCCTAGCTAGATAACGCCACGCAGTAGTTAGAGATTTCTAAGAAAAAAATAACACAGGGTTGAAAAACAAACCCCAAAACGGACGGAGGTTCTTCTGTTAGTTTCTTGGTCCGCCCCTTCTCAGATCAAAATCTCCGATAGGATCAGGTTCTGCCTCCTATCGAATCGTTGAGTAAATATATTACGATCGGACAGAATCACATCATGACTTAGTCAGGTCAAAATCTCCGCACGATAGGTTTTTCCCTTCTTTCAAATCTGTTGAGAAAATATATTGCATATATAAAAGCCCAACATTCTGGAATGAGTGCATGCCTGTGTAAATCGGTTACTCAGGACGAATTTTAAAATGCTCTTAAAAAACCCACTGTTACAGCTATTCCTCCGACACTATACTTCCCACTTTATTGTTATCTTGCGTTAAGGTGCAAGGTTGCATTGGAATGATTGTTTAATTGGCCTCCACATGAATCATTAAATTCGACCCAATCGAACGAAAACTATGCGGGGAAAGTGTCACAAGATGTATACACAAGATTCCCAGGGCTGAGAACAAAGCAGATATAAAATAGGAAATATAGAAAGTTGGAGAAGGTGTAGGAATTCCCATACTTTTACGCTTGGAGTTCGATTCTCCTCTCAGTTGAATATCGGAAAATTGTTTTCCCTGGCTAGATACGACCTTAGTAAGTTGAAGTTCTAATAAAAAAATAACACAAGGGCTAAAAAACAGCACCAAAAACGACTGAGATTCTTCTGTAATTTCCTTTGGACGGCCTTCCTTCTTCAGGTCAAAATCTCCGCCCCGCTCAGGTTTTCCTCTTTTCAAATCTGTTGAGAAAAGATATTTCATATACAAAAAGGCCAACATTATGGGAATGACTTGTCCTGAGTGTGTAATCGGTACTATGGACCAATTCAAAATGCTTCTTGAAACACCCACTGTTATAGCTATGTCTCGCCATATACTTCCCACTTTATTGTTCTTTTCGTTTTAAGTATCAAAGCGCATGGATGATTGTTTAATTAGGCCAACACATGAATCATAAATCGACCAATCGAACGAAAACGCAGCGCAATTGCCCTATGATAGCAGTTCAGTTACTACGTGAATCCAGTCCCCATAGTTTATATATGGACAAACAAATAGACAAGGTGACAGGAGCCTGTGGAATATAGTGATTTCAATAAGATGTATAATCTAATCTCCTCGTACAAGGACGAAGGCATCGCATCCAAGGGAAGGGGCCATCCCAGGCGACAAACGAAGGGGTATCAGTCTCGGGTAGGTTCCTACTTTGAATTTGAGAGAAAAAAACGTGCAGATGGGTCTGCATATGTCCAATCCTGCCATTCATATCATAAAGGCCTACTTTGCTGTTAGAAACATTATCTAGCTCAAGTACATGTAAGACATCACACTGTAATATGGAGGGGAAGTGTCAAAGATGTATTTCACAAGATTCAGAGCGTCGAACAACAAGGCAAGATATAAAAATACTGAGATATAGCATGGAAGAAGGTGTAGGAATTCCCCTACTTTTCCCCTATTTCTGAGGCTGCAGCAATAAATGACCTTCATAGTGCGTAATGCTGACAATTTTTGTTTTTTTTTCTTTGTACAGTCAAAACTTGGACATTTTCCACAACGTGGAGACAAAGGTAGTGGCCCAACTCCGCAGCAGAAATATCCGAGAAGGATATTACAGAAACGCGTCCAAAACAGCGCGGTGAGTTTCAGATTAC
>JAODTK010001738.1:0-10162 GCA_026419785.1 Sclerodactyla briareus | reverse complement strand
CCACGCCTGATACCCGTGACAATGTAAGTCCTTGCACTTAGGGGGATCACAAAAGGGTACAAGGTACACATCTTGATAACTTTGGGGAATTTATGAATAGTGACACAACAGTAAACACAGGTTTCCACAGATGTGACCACAGATATAAACTCTGCTGTACCATGGAAACACTTTACCTCCATGGCTGTAGAATACCAACTGAAACAACCCTTCCGTAACCAATCACGCAATAACAAGAAAGGCAAGGAATCACTACGCATAGTTGCGTTCTTGTACTATGTAGAGTATCGGGACCTTCTGTTGTGATTATGAATATCGGACCTTATGAAATAAAGAACCTTTTCGGCCATTATGACTAACGGGCCTTATGAACAAAAGGCATTATGAATAAGGCCTATGATGCAAGTCGTTCGTTTAGTTTAGTTAGGAAAAAGGTCATGACAGGACAAAATCTACATAAACGACCCGGCGCCACAACTTACCGGGGAAAGAAAAATGAACCAAACAACTAAATAATCGACCCGTGATTCCTGATGGAACCTTATGAATGCAAAAACCGTATGAACATCGGGCTGTCACCGGACAAACTGGCAGAAATGCATACCAGGAAATGTCCTGCTGAACTCATTTAGGTGGCCCAGCCATAATCCTCTTCAACCACTGCCTGGCTTGTGTGTGTATATAGAATTAAGCCGTTAGTTTGGTGGTCAACATTGGTCCCAATCCCCAAAAGGATCAAGTCTCTCAAGTTGTGGTGTTGGTGAGATTGGAGTGAACACACAAAAATTTTGAATGCCGTCAGAATTCGTGTGGGAAAATGGTACCTGGCACTGGCATGTTCAGAGAATTGAGAGTGTGTAATCCAATTATTCTCTGTGTGCGATCAGTCTACTGATTTATCTGATTGTTTACATTTGAGTTTAGACTTCCCTATATGCATGCCAATAAAAGCACACTTCCAGGATGTGAATTACTAGACAGGCAGGACTGACAATTGGATATTATTACCTGATCATAGACAGCCCTAATGAGGGTATAACTGTGGTGTGTGTAAAAGCATTGAGAGGGTCGTGGGTGGGAGGAAGAGAAAAGCAAGGGTCAAGGAAGCGTCTGACAGTGGGGAGGCACAACATTTGTGGCATCTTTCGCTATTGAGCAAAAAGTGGGGGTATTACCCTGTACCCCAGGAGAAATGGGTAGGGGTGTGAGTCTATATTAAGTATCTCTCTTCTTCCCAGTGCCTTTCTATGTGTGGACAATCACATGATGGACTATATTTAGCCTATTTGGGAAAAGGGGTTGCCAGGATAATCACAAATTTTCAAACAATTTTTTTGCCAGAGTCTCTGGATCAAACATTAAACTGATCCCACATATTCAGAAGTCTCAAATGGGCTACATGGCCATGTTCAAACTTCCAATAGACAAAATTGAAAAGATCGTGTATGATTCTATTATCTATTTGGGGCTTAGATATTTGTATTATTATCATGCAGCAGATATATTTGTTATTGGAGGTGCTGCATGGGGTGGGCCATATAGGAAGACATTGCCCCAACCCCACCAATGTTGAATGTTGGAGGGAATATGTGATTTGAAGCCTTGTTGAAAGTTTGACCCTGAAAATGGCAAATAAGGACATTTGATGGAACTGGTAAAATGGCTAATGATACAAGTATTTTAAACAGTATGCACTTGTCAATTGCATGACCCATCCCTAGTACCCCAGACAAGGTGAGTCATTGCACTTAGGGGGTCAACAAAATGATGCTCCCCTCTGTCACTTTGTCAGTTTGTGCCTGTAAAATAATGAAAATTGAATACACCCACGGGCACATTAAAAAGAACACCGACTACTCTGCTGTACAAATTGAAATGCATTGGATGGCAAGGACTACTCAGTTACATAGTGATTAACGACATATGGTACAATGACCACATGTGAGACGCCATGCTATTGGACACTGTCTGTACTTACAATGACTCAACTTGTCACAGGGTAGTGGAAGGATGCAATTGACAATATCTATGACCTGTATGCACTTCTCTTCTCTTTCTTACACATATCCCCAAAAAGGAGTTTTTGTTTTCACATTTGATGGATGATCATGGTTATGATGTTGATGATGTTTATCGTCCGATTCAAAAACTGGCCACTTCATTCAATATATCAGCTTTGACCACACCCATGCACTTATGAGTGATAAAAATTTCGCTAAAGTTATCCTCACCATTAGCCTTGCCTGCAGTCTGCCGATTCAGTGTTTACGGTCCTGGGGCTTGTTTTTTTTTCACACCAATGAATGGAAAACGTTGGACCTCACGGGTTAGCCACTCGTGAGTTACCTTCACTCTCAAAGTCGCAAGATACACTACCAGGTTATTTTCAATTATTTACTTCATTGCCTCAGATGACTTTAAATTTGACATTGGTCAAAGACAACAAGGAACGTTGCGGTTAGGAAAATCAGTTGATTGTGTTGTTTTGGGTCGTGGTCGAGTGGCCAAAAACTCTTGCAGGGTTTGATATAGTGAATCATAATGGTGATGCCAACCAACCTTGTAAGGGGAACATGTGGGAAAAGGCAAGGAATCACTACGCAGAGGTGAGTTCTGTTTCTTTCTATTCCACTGTCTTCCCCACTTCACGCCCTTGCTCCACCATTCCTCACCTCGCCTTGTTCATAATATCATCTTCTCCTACTGTCCTCTTTTCCTCTTACTTTTCTTCCTCTTTCTACTTTTTGCCGACAGACCGAAAATTATGGGGGGGGGGGAGGGGGGTTTACAACCCCACCCGCTCGCTACGACCCTGAGCGAATCCACTGAGAAAACTTTTTGGCAGTCATTAATTCTGGTGCATTCTAGAGGCTCGCGGACGTATTTCATGCATTGCTGAATGCTTGCTTATACTGAGACAAATTATGTCCAAATCGTTCGAGTTACATAATTACGAATTACCTGTGTTTTGAAAATGTCAGAACACACTATCTAATCTCTACCAATACTCTACCACGGAATCTCATAATCTCGCAAAAACGATGGGGTGATGGGTTCGCCGAATTCAAATGCAATCCATGACGCGAAGCAAATTAAGAAATTCGAAGGGGGATGGTCATCTGTAAATAACTTGACTTCTGGTACTTCCTATTAATTACATTGTTGGCCGCCCAACCTCCAGACCAAATTTCAGCCTATTCAAGACGTGTGCTGATAAAGCGCATCACAATTAACCTTTCGGCATCACGGGGGGAACCAGAGGAACCCCTGTAATCACAAAGTCAATCATGTACTTTTTACTGAAAATCCCTGTAACAAACACACTATAGATGGGAATCCGAATGAAAACGTGCAGAATCGTTCACCAAAATACTGAAGATGGCCTCATCCATTTATAAATGATTATCTAGTTTCATTCACCCTCCCGTAACCATGCCGCAGCAAGCAGCAGTTTACTGTGTGGAGATCTATGTGCAAAACCTTTGAATGCCCCCCCCCCACCCCCCTCCCCGTGATTTCATAAAGGCTGACTCAACAAGGTCACATGCTAGAACTCCAAGTTGGCTGTGGTGTCTGACATTGCCCTCTTCTAACCTGTGCTAGTGGAGGAAATCTCTCGCATAATCATTTAACTTCGAAGCACGGGCACCACGCAGTAGCATCATTCTTTGATGCACAGTGCAGCAGCCCCCCTCCAAATGTTGTCGGAGATGTCATTAAAAATGGTCATAATTTAGGGTCTTTAAGGTAATCAAAAAAGGTATTTCGAAAGCGAAAATAATAAGTCAATTGTTCTTGATGATCGTGACGGATTGCCCCACACACATCAACTCAACCCCAATATATATCGAGATTAGTAATGCAATTGCCTTCAAATTGCATGTCCTAATTAGTCGTGCTTGATATTTGATATCAAAGATACATAGCGCCACAACTGACCAACATGAGGACACACAGCTCAAGACTTATAATGGCGAGAAAATTGCGAGCTAATGCCATAAAAATTTGCGTAATATACGCTGGATCCCCTGAGGTTGTATGTTGGTCTTGTTCGTACGTCCGGCGTGTATTTACGCAATTTAGAGAATCAGCTAGATTTTCTGGACGATACGATAGAAGTCATGACCGGGATCGAAATAATGGATCAGAGTCCAGGTTACTTCGAAAGAAAGAGCTGATTCATGGAATCTGGCATGGGACCAGTGGGTAGTTTGGTAGAACCAGGGGCTCCGATACTTCCTCGATTGAGCAAATAAACCCCAGAGGCATATAAAACCTAGCTCACGAATGCATTACTACATAAACCGGAGGTCAGGTCTGCCACGAAAAATTGAAATATGTGCTTGCTGCATTTATCTTCGTTAGGCCTAACTTAAATGGGACCAAGGAAGAAGACCTCCGAAATAGCCTGGTCATTACATTTTCATTAGGCCGGGGTATTGATGTATTTTTAGGGGGCTAACAGGCCCTGGGCCTCAGCTTATCGTGACCCTGAGTACTGAGCTGTAATGACCCCAGGTTAATCAGTGGTGCGCTGTTTGAATCAAATATCGAGAGCGAGAAGGACAGACATATCGGAAGACATGGCCTTATCTCGATATAGGTTTACGTTGAGTGTGTGTGGGGGAGGTAATACGCAACGCTTATCAAAGAACAATTGACTAGTCTACGTTTCGATTTCGAGATTACCTTTTTAATGAAATTATGACAAAAAATTTTTAAACACCGGACAAAACAAGTGCAAGTCGGAAGTTTGGAGTGCGGGACAGCAAAATTCCCGTGCCGAATACACTGCATGTTGTCGTTCGACATTTCATTATTTTGTTGTTCACATTTAACTGACCTCTACTGATCTGGCAACATGGGTGTACTTGGAAAACATGTCTACACATTGGCCTAAATTTGTACAGGGCCCCATTCTAAGCCTGTGGCAGGGGAAACAGTGGAAACACACTTGCCACAGAAATGAATATCTCACATTGTGACAATAATAGTTATAGTTGAACCAATCCACAAGTTTACCATTAAACAGCATTTGGAGGGGGAGGGGGGCAAGCCCCCATTGCTAGGTAATCACTTAGAAATTGGACCGAGATGTATGTAGACAAATCCTGTGGAGGCAGGGGAATAATTGTAAACTAGGGCAAGATGTGATAAAAGAACAACTCTCTTCCCCTGGAGCAATAGGTTTTATGTCACTATTTTGAAGGAACAGGACCTGTTGACAGATAAGGTAAACACTGCTCAGCAGAGGATGGAGTACTGTAAACAATTGTCTGGCCAGTAGGAGAGCTCAAAATAAAGTTGGAAATGGGGGTTTTTTTTAATTAATTGGATTTAATTAAAATCTTTAAAAACACTAGGCGAACATAAATGTAGCTAAGGCTAGCCGGTAGCAAGCTTATCCACCACCCAAGTTTCAGCCTGATCGCATGTATGGGTTAGAAGTATGAATGAACGTGACGAAACGAAGGGACGAACGAACGGACGACCGAACGAAACGAACGGACGGAGGAGGACTGATGACTTGTAAGAGCTTGCTCTCCCGACAGCTAACTGGGGGGTGGGGGCGGGCCCTCGGGGCCTCAATGGGCACGACCGCCACTGATAGTAGGGACATAAGTAAATCCACTCGTGCCCAAACTGTTCAATCCGGTCTAAGGTTGGGTTGACATTACCATGATACTCTATCAAGCCTCCAAGTTTATTTCCACCTTACAAAAGAAACGTAAAACAGAACGGAGTATGTGATCCTTTAACACATCTGAAAACTATCATTATACAGAGGACCGTATCATGTAAGTGTTGGGGAAGGCTAGGCAGAGATAACTCTTTGTTTGTTATACCGTGCTACTTTGGCATTACCTTTAATATCTGTTTTTTTTTTTTTCAGGGATTGTATTGGGGGGACTAGGCCTCCAGGCCCCCTATGGATACGCCTACTACCCTGATGGAGGCGGTGTTCTGTTTCCTCCTCCTACCGGCCGGCGCAGCCCCTGACCTCACGTTGAAGAATTGCTCCAAAAAACACGCAGTATATCTAACTGATTTCAAGTTGCCAACGAACACGAAGGCAAGAGCAGTTGTATACGCAGAAATGTGAAGGGTCATAATGAGCCAATGAAAAGAAACGCGCGGTTTTTATTTTTATTGTCAATCTACGATACCATCATTGGAGAACTTGGAAGTCGCTTCGCAGATTCCCAAATTGAACTAATTCTAAAAACCTCATGCCACAACATTTTAGGTGACATTAATGCGTTGAAAGCTTGTATGTTACATACCGTGCAGGATAGGAGACTCGATGTAGAATTGTCGAAGTCTGAATACATACAATTCTACAAAGCGACATCTCAACTCACAAACACCCGCCAAATAATTTACAACAAATGCTGACATAAAATTACGAGTGGGATATCAACAAAGCATTCCCCCACCTGATATAGCACCTGACCATTGACCTTAACGAACAAGTCGGGGGGGGGGGGGGCGATCGGTGACAAATATTAGGGTGGGGAGGGGAGAAATATGAGGTTAGCACAGCTATGCGGATGCGCAACGCAGTGGTGGACGCATAGCGTACAAGGACATTTTCCGTTTCGTTTTTGAGGATCGCCTAGATTGCAAGAAACGGCACTTCCCGAGCTGTATACAGGTAAAGCAGGGGTTCCCAACCTGCTGTGGTACGCGTACCACAGATGGTACATTTGGAGTTTCACGGTGGTACGCGGGCTGGTACACAGTGGATCCATTTTTCTTTCGCATACTATTTTATTCTCCCTCATGAATTCTGAACGAGAATTGATTCTAATGATGCTAAATGCACCAGATGCATATGAGGTACTTAAATATTTAAAAATGGACAAAGGAGAGGAAGATCCCTTTTTCCTTTTCAGATGGTCCCCGTCCCCTCCTCGTTCACAATCTGGGCGTGCTTGTCGGCCGATGGGGGGTCACAGACATTTCTACTCACCGACTGGAGCTGTTTAAAAATATTTTTCTGATAAATGTTTTCTGATCATACAAACTTTCAGAACAAGAAAATTCCAATTAAGAGATAGTTCAAAGCAGAAGAAAAAGAAAAAAACTTCTAGTGCAATCTCTGCATCTGGGAGCCTGTCGGCGGCCAAATAATTCCTTTTACGCCTCCGCGCCAACCTGTGGCGCTCCGCTTAATAGTAAACTACAGTGTATCAGTGGCCCACGACCATGTGGAATGGTACCCAGTTGGAACAGGTTGGGAAACCATGAGGGAAAGCATGCAGTAGGCAATATCCCTAAAATAGAAAAATATGTGTTAGGGCTTTGTGTGTATGGGATGGCCGTACTGTACCTTTGAATGTAGGATTTTGTTCACCAGGTCGGAAAACTATTGGGGATAATGTCCTCCCCACAATGAGATTGGGGCGACATGTCCCGTTCCCCCCCCCCTCCCCTCCGGATCGGCCGTTGTTAGTCAAATGATGGTTCGTTGAAATTGAAAGTGATGGAAAACCAGATCGAACGCCCATTATTTGTAAAAGCCTAATATATTGATGTTGAACATATTTTTGCGAGTGACGTTAGTATTCAATTGGAAAAATAAACGAACGAGTGTTAAATCATGATTTTCATTCTCATTATTCATTGCGTCATCTCTGAAGGCAAAGCGTTAGAGACACGACGAGATCAGTGAGCATTGGCAAGATCAGTTGAATTCTGTTGTTCCCATAGTTAGGAGCAATAGTCACGAAACTCACTGCAACCTGGCACATGAAAGAAGCTCAAGTTGCTCAACCTTACTTAAGCTAAAAGAGCAGTTTAAGTTTCCCATTACTCGTCGTCACGCCCAAATCGCCTTGCGGTACGGGTTAGGCTGCATATCTCTCATCGGCACCCTGCGATGAACTTTTCTAGAACCGGCAATATATCTAGACGATCCCGGAAATGGAGGGGGCCTTCAGAAATCGGTTGGCAGAGATGATCGGGGGAAAAAAATTGACCGTGCCCTACCTGACTGGGAAGGAAAGCTGGCTAGCGCTGCTCCTTCATTTAATTTGCGCAATTGGCAGATTTTGCACCACTAAGATATAGTTTGGACCCGTCTAAGTTAAAGGATATTCCTCCTCGAAACGTTAATGTTGATTGTCCTTGAATGTTATGACTGATTATTCAAGCATGGTAGTTCAAGGGTGCGCCAGCGGGGGGTGGGGGGGGGGGGGGGGGGCCCAGGGGGCCATGCCCCTCCGTCGGGGAAGCCTGGCCCCCCGTCGGGAATTTTTCCCAGCTCGTTGGGAGCCCGAGTGGGTACAATTTACACACCCCGACAAGGGATTTTTGCCCCACGTATATATTTCCAAAATTCTCATAGTGAAATTCCTATATTGAAGCTGAAAAGTTTCGGCGCGCTCCGCGCGATCATAGGTTCCTCGCTCGAGTTGAAGATCAGCGTAATCATCTTCCTACATGCTATACAATCGTGGAATATATAGATAGGTTACATAAGCATTTTGATATCTTCGAAATGTTCTTGCAAGAGATTCACGGTTACGATCTTTTGGGGACTATGCCTAGTTCTGCCGTCTACACCGTTTGCCTCTGGTAGAGTGGTGTGCTTTCCGACGCAGTGCCCAGGTTATTTCCTGTGCAGTTTATCGGGAATACTGACATATTCATAATAAGGGCGCCTAATTGAGTGGGAAGCTATTTTGAAAGTATGAACATTGCCCTCCCATCAATGTGTATTTCAGTTTTTTCGTTTTTTTCTTCAAGAATAACATGTTCAAAAAATGAAAACGTCAAAAATGCAGGGTTTGACATAGGGGTAGGGTGAGCCTCGTCGGGGAACTAATTGGACCCACCGTCGGGGAAAACTCGGACCCCCGTCGGGAAATGGGCGCCACCACTGATGGTAGTCACGGGTCTCCAACGGTTTGGCGTATGTCTCAAGGATTCTCTCAGAGCAATCTCGCTGGAGCACCATCCTCAGTGGAGACTGGAGTCTTGACCAACGGCCCGAAAATTCAATCTTTGAGTCTACTTGGATTGACCAAGAAATTTGTTTGGTTTCATCTATAGTTCATCGTTTGGTATCCAAACCGTTATTTGTACATCTGATGTGGAAACATTGCAAAAGTCGTCTTTTTTTCAGTTTCAAAAAAAATTTTGTGATTAAGTTCCTGTTGTGCCTAACAGTTGCACCTGTACAGAAAAATACTCTTTATCAGGGCTTCGAAAATCCTGAGTTTACAGTTTCTTGACTTTCTTCCTATTCTTCTGCTCTTGAAGATTGTGGACAGAGTGTTAGAAGCATTGTTGGTTATACCGATTATTCTGTTAATATCTTCTCTGGTTCCCAGCAAAATTCCTACATATTTACATTTCCTCTAACTTCCCGGCCGCTCCTCTACCCCACTCCGCGGAATTCGGGCCTTCATTACCAGGATCCGCCACTGTGCTAACATATGACATGCAGGGCCGTGTCATAGGGTTGACGAAAGGATCTGCGCTGCACCATTAGCTGTAATGAAACTAAATGGATCGGTTTTCGGCTACGCAGGCTGAATTAACGATTGTTTTGAACGATCAGCGGTAAGATTCCCGCGAAATTCGATTTCTATCATTGCACAGTGGAGTTCCCCGCATATCGCGCAGGGTATTACACTCACACACACTGTGCCTGTTCGCTTTTGATACCGTGTGGGTGTGTGTACGACGTGCGCGCGTACGCGTTTGTGTTTCAGCTCGAGTTAATTGCTTGCCCCTTTCTTGCATTTGCATCTCATATCTGACATATCTCGCATTATCGCGATAGTACTACAGTACAGGCAGTGCAGTATCACGATTATCAGTAATTCAGTTAACGGATCACTTCATGTTTTCTCGGAAATTCCAGCAAAATGCTCACCAATAGACCTAAAAATGATTGGTTTTCATCACGGAGTATATTGAGGATAGGGATAGAGAATCGAGGGCACCAGTGCAAGTACCAAGATGACAAAAGGGGAAAGAAGAAGTCACAAACAACAAGAGGGTGAAACATTAGACTTAGACATCGCACTACAGACCAGGTTCCACTCGGAAAGGTTATTCTGTTCAACTTGCCCCTAGCCTAACAAGTGGAATTATGCATGCCTAAGTTTCCCCTACCTAGGCTAATCGGCCTAGGCCTACCTATAAATGT
>JAODTK010001737.1:0-10563 GCA_026419785.1 Sclerodactyla briareus | reverse complement strand
TTTACATCATATCTTCTATTCATGAGTGAACCCAAGGTAAGAAAAATAAATTGAGCAACTCACCTTTTTTCGTTATTATTTTTAGAGTCCGAACCTCGCCTTTTGTTTCCAACTGGCGCCAATTCCCGACCACTGACCGATCGAAAGGACACATACAACCCCGTGCTTACGTACTTATTTATTATTGCATGATTGCAGCGCTGCAAAACGGACGTGCCAAAAGTGCTATGTTCCATCGATTCAAGATGTGGGTATAGGAACTCACTGGCGCGAGCCAAACCCAAATTTTTTTACATTAGCACAGCTTCCCAAAAACGTACACACTGGGAGAAGTTCCCGAATGCAATGTTAATCACATGGATATGCTTGGGTGCCGCGTTTTGAGCCTGTAATTATGGTGTATCGCGAATGGGGATATCCCCATTAGGGGTGTGTATCCATCCGCAATTTGCGGGTGTGTATCCTAACGATTATCCCCAGTTGGCGCAGCCACAAGCACACCACCCAACTGCGCACACACACACACACATCAAGGGACCCTTTAACAATCTTATTTAAACGTCATTCGAACTTCTATAATCCTAAAACGAAGTCTTCGCACAGTTCGGAGAGTATTCGATTGTCCCGAGGTGGTCTTTTTGAAGCTGCATGCTTGGGGAGCCAGTATAAGGATGTAGGGATGATAGTGGAAGGAGCCATAGACCCTATTATACTAAGTCTAACTGAAGACTATTACTAACCTCCTCTGTAGCACAGAACCTAGCGTCAAGATATCACGCCCCGATTGTATGATTCCGGAATCGCATATCAATACAATGAAAGGCTAGTCCACTCTGGAATTGCAACAACATCAGTCAGGTGGGAACCATAGAGATTCATCACACTATCGTTTGGGTAAACATCCGTTGTTTATATTTCATATTTCCTAGCGGAAAACAACATCCGTCGTCCATGGGGAAGAATCCTGCTGTATCTCTGTGTTGGTTACAGTGTTACTACTACTACTACGCTATACTAATAATAATTCGGGAAGCTATTGGAATATTCATTTCGCCAGTTATGGCACCACCTACTCCCCCCCCCCCCCCTCCAAAAAAATCTACAGAGCTTCCGTTATCCCGACACAGAATAATCGCTTTTTTGTGATCTTTTGAAGTATACTTTGTAATCACGGCTGACATGGTAGGTGAGACCGGGTACCCGCAATCTGTCTGTTCGAATAATAACTTAGGTGATCAGACCGGATATGTCAAAATGTACGCCTTGGGAAAAATACATACTTGCAATATTTCACATGATTTGAAACACGATAATACTTTTGCATTGGTTGGCAATGTGTACAAGCGCAAGTCGCAAACGTCTTGATAGATGCGAACGGCGAAATTCTGTTGCGAATACAAGGCATTATGCTATTCACCAAAGCCACAATTAGTGTTGTTCACATTTAATGACCTTTAATGTAAAATCTGGAATGGCTTGAATATGTCTACAACATTCGCCTAATAAGGGATATCAGGGCCCAAGCACAGAAGCTACCCCAACTAACCCATTCTCGCCTGGATATTAGCCATATTACCCAACCAAACTGTATGTGCACCCAGCACAACTCCTCCCTAGGCAGTGAACATGGAAACCACCTTTCCGTATGCAGCCACCTCAGTGCTGACAAACAAATTTAAAACATTCTCTCCAATACCAGCAGCCATAGTCTGTAGCTCCCGGGAATATGTTGTAAAACAAAAACCACGCGCACAGAGGGAGGAGTCAATTGAAGAAGGGCGGTTCGGTGAGTAGAAAATTTGGGGGGTAATTAAATCTAATCACCATATGCAAACAAAATTGAACTCAGCCTAGCCAGTGCCAGCTTCATACACCCACACAATTTTCAAACCTCCTGATCGCATGGACGGTTCAAAAATTTAGGAATGAACGTGACGACAGAACGGGGACCAAAGAACGAATAAAGGGACGAACGGACTGAGAGACAGATGACGTGTCGAGCGTTATCCGCAGTGGAGGAAGAGTCTGGTTTAGATTAATATTCGGTGTATTGCCAACTGGTAATCCCAGTATGGGTGTACCGTATGTGATTAGTTCCACAAGGTGGAGATGCTGTGGTGTTCTGTTATCACCAAGTTTCGTAGATTATTACCTGATCGTCTATGGGACAACATGCAGGGGCGTATAGTCATATTATAATAAGACTTTAACAATTCAAAAATATGCTTGCTGTAGGATTCACTGTCGGAATTATAGAACCGTATAGCTTTGAAACCGACATTCAATCAGCGCGTGACGGTCTGTACGTACCATAAACGCAGAATCTACAAATCTAATAAAATGATTTTGTAACTAGCACACGTACATAACCCGTTTTGTGTGAGAAATATACAAGGCATCGTGTAGAACCTGCACAATTTGTTGTACTTTACAACCACATTTACCATATTGTTGTGTGATTTCTTACACACATCGAAATGAGGTCTAGTAAACAGTGTTGTGTAAAATTATACACAAAATCCTAAGAGGGGAGTGCTGTAATCGCATGTCCCGGGAACAGCCAAAACAGGGACCAAAGCAATCATGAGATCAAGGGTCCGTAAGTCTTTGAAGTGAGGTCTGGAGGTCACGACCTTGTCCTAGAGTTGCTGCTGGAACTAGAGATTCCTTTATTAGGTACATGTATTTATTCAGCTGCCTTGTGGTAGCCCTCCGCTGCGCAGGATTAGTGGGCTCAGGTATCTATACGATTACTGTATATTGTATTATGTGATCTGCTGTGAGTGATTCTATGGTTTTATACTTAAATGGACGCTCAATAGGATGATTGAATAGTTCTGGGCCATTGTTACTTGTGGAATGAAGCTGTGGGGATCTATTCCTGGTACTGAGGGTGGAGCTTGTAAGTTAATTAATTGCTAGTTGTACTCAGTTGATTGGTTCCTGTTTAGGTGTATGATATTATTGGACTGGTCTCTTATGTCAGAGTGTTCAGCGCCATAAGTGAAAGGAAAATGATTCAGTGGCTTAGCCTGACCAGCCATTTGTTCACTTCTGTATGTGGACTCTTAGTTGTTGATACTCGGTTCACGACAATGGCGTGGTCGGGCAAGGATTCGAACTCTGATTAATTTGACTGGTGTGGTTACAGTATTTTCTGCTTGTTTGTGTATCACCATAACTGATAATGGATCCTGACTATGCAATTCTGATCGTTACCCGTACCTTCAATATAGCGGCAGATTATATAAAGGAGCTTGTGAGCAAAATGACTAGATTTGGTCATTCTGAAAACACGGAGGATCGCATTTAAAGTCCGGAACAACTTTACCAACACTGACTGGGGTTGCAGCCGGTACAGTGAAAGGCTTGTGCAACACGACCGTATAACGAGGTTTCCATTCTCTGAGTGCGCTGATGACCGGGAGTGTACCTGTCACATTTGAGAGTTGTGTATCATCAAACACATCCCAAAGGCGGAGTGGAAGTAATTGTTTGGAACCCTTACTCACCGGTGACGGCTACAGAAAACTTTCCATATTCTAACAGAAATCCAAAAACAAGATTTTGGAACTTCAAGCGATCCATTTGTAAGCCGATAGCTGGACACCTGAGGCCTTTACAGAGGAGAATATTCAGTGGCCAGAAACTGTCATCTGAACCATTCAGAACAATATGAGCAGACTGAATCTATACCTCAGAGATGGATTCAAACCCTTCTGATTCACCGTTTTCCATCCACGAGTTCGTGTTGGTGATGGACAAGATCTTGGTGGACCACTTATTTCCTCACTCCGTGCGAGGCTGCTTTACGTATGAAGTTACTGGAGCAATGGTGGTCAAAGCTTGATGACTTCTCAACCATAGCTGGACAACATCATCATTGCTAAAAGTTCCGCAGGCAGCGGCAATGGCAGATGAACATCAAATTACATCGCAGGATGCTTCTCAGCTGGGCAATCTGATCATATCCACCTGGGCCATCACGGCACAAACAACCGCACGACATTACAGGTTCTTGGCAGACGGTTACGATTCAGGGAAACAGGACTATCCAACGAGGCAGCGCACTAGTATGACTGGTCGAATGTCCAGTGTACTCGTGCAATGACTGGGGACACATGAGCTTACAACAGTCCAAACAGGCAAGGGTCGCAGAGCATCAACGTGGTGGAGGCCAATCGATGAACCCAGCATGAGGAGCTTTGTCAAGTAAGACCAGCCCACTGGAGAGGACGAAGGCAGTCTCAAAGCTATGCCAATTGGATGGAGCATACTTTTGAGCAGACTTGGATGGACAAGCGGTGTTTGTTGCTATGTTGACAGAGGAATTGCCAAGTCTTCGTCAATCCGCGATGGTGGACCCTCAAAGGATTACACCCCTGGAGGAGCCATGACTTTTAATCGTCTGGACAATACACCTTGCTGTGAGTGGAACAAAAGTGTATGCAACAATGTCAATGCAGGTGGAGTAAGCTAATTGTCAAACATGTATGTTTCAGATATCCCTTCCCCATTGCTGCTTGGGAGGGAGAGATCTGTTGATGCATTTGAATTAGTGTTAACATCAGTGAGAATTCATCTTGGTTGAGAAGGCTGTGCCTAAAATTAAGTTCCCCTTGGTGTGGTCTGAAGGGTTGGTGGTGAATGACCAATGACCCCATCAGCGAAGTGTCGGTCCAGGAGTTGTGTCAGGAGAGCCACTTAGGGCATGAGCAAGTTCAGCTGTGGTGTCTGCAAAAAAGAGGGTTTGAAGGCAGGGGGATCAGTTAGTCAATGATACAAGGAGGGTTTGGATGATTAAAGCCTGGTATTGTTAAATTGGCGATCACAGAATGATGACAGGTGATGCTAAGCACCAAATAAAGCAAAGACCTTACAAGCTGTCTCCCCCAAAACGTGAAAACTTGAAAGAGCAAATAAAAGAATGCTGGAGCAGGACATCATCATTCCTCCACGTCAGAATGGGTCGTCCAGTGTTAAATGTTCAGAAACCTCGGGGTGTTTATCGTTTGGCAGTTGACTTAAGAGCACTGAACCAAGGTGACAAACCTCAGTTATCCAATACCAAACGATGACGCGATCTGCATTCGCTGCATGAGGCCACAGTCTTTTCGACGTTGGACCTGAAGGGGATGGTTTTTGGCAGCGGGACAATTGATCCGGCTGATCAGCCCAAACTGCCTTCCTTTGTGAAGAGGGTGTATACCCAAGTTAAAGCGTTTACCATTTGTCTTAAGAATGCGTAGCCAGTTACTTCAAAATTTGTTGGGATTGGTTGGAAAACCATTGAATGATGGTTCCCCCAGGCAGTTTTCCCTACATTGACGACATCGTGGTGCATTCTCCAACTGTTGAAGACCATTCAGAGATCTTAGGCAGTTGTGGTACTGCTTGAGACAGGAGGGTTTGAAACAGGTGAATCCAGAGAAATGCAATCTGTTGTTCAGTGAGGAGAAGAAATTTCTGGGCTATGATGTGATGGCAATGGTATCAGGTTGGACCAATCCAAGTTGTGAGGGCATGGCCAAGACAGCTCCACCAAATCGTAAAGAGTTGGAGAGGTGTTTTGAGGTTGGGTTAAGTGCGTGTGCTTCTGAAATTTGTTAGGACTATGGCCACCATGGCAGGAGCTCTCAACAATTGAGACACAAAGGTGTTCCCTGGTTCTGGTCAGATGAGGGTCGCGTGCGTTTTGAGGAGTATTAAGAGAGGAAATTGCAGAGTATCAGTTTCTCTGCGATACCAGATTTTAGTAAGCCTTTTGAAGTCCACACAGATGCCAGTGGAGTAGGTAGGGGCCAACTCTTGTACAGCGTTCTAGCTTCGGGCGAAAGTCTAATATCATTGCTTTTGCCTCTCGCTCATTGACCTCTGCGAGAGAAATATTCACTACTGAATTGAATGCCTTGCGGTAGTGTGGGCATTTGACAGGTGGAGGCCGTACTTGAGGGATCAACCCCACGTCTAACAGATCACACGGCCCTGGTCTGGGGATTACGAGGAAAGCTTCTTAAAGGTAGGTTGGTCAGGTGGGCATTGAGATTGCAGGGAGTTGGACTACTGTGCATTATAGACCAGGGTCTGAGGAATTTGAATGCACGATGCTCCTCAGAGTCAACGTGTGGCAGTCATTATGATAAGCATGATGTTTCTATCCAGGAGTGCAAAGGAGACCCTTCGGAACAATGTAAATTGGATCAGTGTGAGACTTTGAGAAATGGTCATGGCTGTTGCTTGGGGCTATAGGAAAGCACAGGTGGATCAAATTTGACCAGTAGTTTGGGCATCATAGAAGGGTTGTCTGGAGCAAGTGGAGAATGTGACTCAGGGAGCGAAGCGGAGTCTGAGGATGGGCGCCCCATGTTGAATTCTTCTGATATGAATCGATTTATATTTGAACAGCAGGCGGATTCGGCATTGCGACGGTCATCTCTCAGTCGGGGAGAAAATCAGGTCAGATGATGGCGGTATTATCCTTGAGAACGGCTGATTGTTTGTAGCTTGTGTGAAAGATGAATAGAAGATCGGGTTATGTAAAGTGGGGTGGTCGATAATATTGGTTGATGTTGTGATTTCCCATTACCCTTGTCCCCTACATGTCCCCAGGGGGATAGAAAAGACGGTGGGCGAAGATTAGGGAAAAGTTCTGGTGGCAAAATGAATCCACCATTGGGGACTTCATTAAGCGATGTCGAATGTGTCAGTGGTTAAAAACCAATTTATCGAAAACCGGCTGGTTACATGGAGTCACCGGACTAGCAGTTTCATGGGGAGGGGTGGTTTGGATCTTCTTGGTCCGTTTCCCAGAGCAGTGACGGCAAAAAAAAAAAAAACTTTTGGGTATATTTTAGTGGTTGACAGATTCTTTTTCAAGGTGTTCATTTCTAAGACCGTGAAGAGAGCTACTGGGAGAGTTCTAGTGGCCGTTCTGAGACAGTTGTTTTGACATGGGGTGCCTGCAATATTTGGGATCGGATAATGGGCCGCAAATGATTGCAAGTCTTTGTGTTGACATTTGTGTCTGTGGGGGTACAGAGGGTCTCACAAGTCCTATTCATCCCCAAGCAAATTGGGTTGAGAGGATGAACCGAAAAGGAGTGTGCATGATGGCGTTTGTTTGTGGGAGAGGTTCAACAAATTGGACATTGTTTAATGTACAGAGTATATGTTTGCATTGAACTCGGTTTGTTCACGACTCCACTGAGTGATCGGCTGAGTTATTTCTAGGTCGTAAGCTTGTGGATCCGGGGGAATGGGGGGATCGGGATAGCATCCCCAATGGGAGGAGAAGCGGCAGCTAGACAGATGCACACAGCACAGAGGCCAGGGTGCCCAAAGAATTTGCAAAGTGGGAAAATAAGGCTAAATATGATCAGAAGAGAGTGTAGTAAGGTTGTTGGGGAGCAAGTTTTTTTTTTTTTCTTTTTTGGCTGAGATCTCATCATTTGTCTAACATGAGGAAGTGCTTTTCAGCCAAACTTGCCCCTCGGTGGCGAGGTGGGTCCGTATGTACCGTGTCTCAGTGTCTCCGGTAACGTTAGTTGAAGAGTTCGTCGGTGAAGTACGGATTGCCCATGTAGATCAGCTGAAATCAGGTGATTGAGGATACGGTTGTTATGGGGTCGTTATTTTTGTCAGTTGGGGAGGCTGTAGGGTCTTTGAGATCACGACCTTGTCCTATATTGCTGCTGTACTAGAGATCCTTTATTAGGTACATGTATTTATTCAGCTGCCTTGTGGTATTAGCCCTCAGCTGCTGCAGGATTAGTATGGGATCTAGTGATAGATACTATTACTGTATATTGTATTTGTTAATCGGCTGTGAGTTGATTCATGTTTTATACTACCTGGAGCTCAATAGGATTAATAGTGTGTGGGCCATTGTACTTTGGTAGGAATTGGTACAGCTGGGGGACCTATCCTGGTACTGAGGTGGGAGCTTTGTAAGTTAATTAATTGATAGTTGTACTCAGTTGATTGTTCATGGTAGTGTCATGATTATTATGGATGGTCTCTTATGTCAGAGTGTAGCTCCAAACTAAGTGAAAGAGAAAATATATTCAGTGGTAGACTGACCACCCTTGTTCATTCTAGTTATGTTGACTTCTTAGTTGTTGATACTCGGTTCACTACAAGTTATGAAATCGATAATCATCAGCTAAGGCCGCGTCCTAGTTTCAGAGTCCCTAGAGTAGTTGTGCTTGACCATCTGATTGTGTACAAATAAGTGTGTTATTATATTAGTTTGGAGATGATTGTAGCTTGCACTACTAGGCTCTTATTCGAAGGTGCGGATTGGCTCTCTCCGTAACGAAGCCTAATGTTATTTCAGAGTTAATGCAATTCCGGAACAAAGAACGTAGCCTACTTTCCACGGAGGTGTGCTTGACACGACTGGCGGAAAACGTTTATAAGGAGATTACAGCTGCATCTCTTGTATTATTTTCGAATTGAAAGGAGCAAGGACTAGTATTCCAAGTTGACTGATTGAACCGTAGGCCTATTAAAGAACTAGACGTTTCTGCATTGCACGGTGAACTTTGGACAAGTGTTGAGTAAAAGTTTGAGTAAAACATCGTCTCTCTTCACCGTTCTTCGTTCCGGTCTATGTTATAACCAACAGCCAAAAGGCTTAGTTATCCTTTGACTCTTTCTGAGCATCCTATAGCACACAAGGACAATGGGAGATGGACCATCCATTATAGGCAACATAACGTATGGCTAATTTTCCCATTTTCCCAACCAAACCACATGGTTCCTGTACTCTTGTGACAATAAAGCTACAATAATAAATGTCAGGGTCTTCAGACGTTGACCCCGTGAACTTAAATGACCTCATTACTCACATGGGGAACACCTATGATTTTCATCCATCCCGGTGGGTCGAGGTTACCAGGTTTACCAGCGAATTGGGCCAAAAAAACCCATCCGCATTTTTCACAAATTCCTATTTTTGACAAAATTCACCCCCTATACCTGAAATAAAATCGATAGAGTTCCTGTACTCCCCCTAAGAAAGCTATCAACAAGTCTCAACTTGATCAAATCAACTATTCTGGACTTTTAACAAGGTTTTCAGACGTCCTTGAACCTCTGGTGACCTCAAATGACTTCTGACCTGACCTTGAAACAATAGTTTCCATTTCCTCATCATAGGGACACACATACTCAGTATATTTTCATCCATCCAGGTGGGGTCGAGTTATCGTGTTTTCAGCTTGGTGTCACATACCTACACCCTACAACACAAACAACAGACCAACCGCAACTAACTGCATGGAATTCCTTTGCCTCGTCAATGATATACAATGACACCATAGATATATAGATAGATATGAATATAAAGATACGCAACCCATTCTTACTGGGTCAAGGGATCATAATCATGTCAGGTCCATTTTTTTTCTTGTATCACACCTTGATGTTTTGTATGTTATCACATGCAAGACCTGGTCGGGATGTTGTATGTAGGTGAAACAAATCGGCGACGCAACAGGGACAACAGACACCCACGTTAGGATGAACCGCGTGGTATGCCGTCCCTTCACGTTTCCAACCATCTTTTTGTGTTTCTGTAACGGATTTCGGAGCGTATCCGTTATCACGAAGGGCAGGGTACCGCCTATGACCGTCTAGGTACAGAGACCAGACTTATATATAAGGCTCGAACGCTGAAACGCGATGGTATAACACTAAATCAATATTATTTAATTCTAGCAGTTTACACACATAGTTTCTCAGCAGTAAATTACTATCAGATAATATTCTGCGTGTTTTTCATAAACCGTGCGCATCATTGCAACTGTGTTTGTTTACTTTTCCCATCCCATCTGTATACAGTTAGGTTTCCAATTATTGTCATGATTTTTCAATATCGGCGCTCACCGTCATCTAGTAACTGATTGTTTAGATATTAATGCGCGTTTGCTTCTTGTTTGCCTCAGAATTTTATGCACTAGTGATAGACTCAGCAACTCGCGTATTTTTACCTGCTATTATTGCGTGCATAACATTTCATTCACGCGCGTTTTTTAAGTAGGCTGTGTAGTAATTACAGTATTATATCCTCGATAAAGGGTTTAAACCCGAAACTTCAGATTAAATGTGATAAACATTTTCACCGCATCGTCTACAACACTTTTCAACTTTTCCTATTGGATTTTTCGATGCAGTATATATATAAAACGCACAACACCACACACACCACACACACAACACAATTGAAGCAGATTTTAGTGACGACAAAATCAACGTTTGGAAACATAATAGTTGATTTGTGGGAGTGTGCGGCCCAATACGTGTCATTTCATATGTCAGGACACCAGCAACTTTCTTGGTTAAATCAAGCTCATGATTTATCATTCCATTTCGTTTTTCCTGACGGCGAGCCTTCAGCCTGACTCAATATAAGAAAGAAAAACAACACTACTCCTTGAATGAACTGATCGTCCAATTCCTCCATACCTTTCTTCTCAATGTACACAATGCACGGGTATGCTTTTTTCACTACATCATCACTACATCGGAATAATCGTATTATCCCGGATATTTTTATCTCGG
>JAODTK010001736.1:0-10141 GCA_026419785.1 Sclerodactyla briareus | reverse complement strand
CTCACATAACTGACTTTGGGCAAGGTCAAATCACATTGGACTGTACGTTGGGTAGCTCGCTGGCATGTCCTTGGGAGTATGGCCAGCTAGTGCATATCCCATGCAATAATCTATGCTGGAAGTCCAACTAAAAAAAGTCCTCTATTAGCCTGACGTGAAGGAAGTGTCAGCAAGTAGCCACTTCCCATGAAGCAAATTACAAATGCTTTCAATCAGTAATCTTTTGATGGTATTTGTAATGAATGACTATTGATAGAGGAACCATGTAATATGGCAATACACAAGTACAGAGGGAGAGAAGGGAGAGAGGAGTGTGTAGAACACTCAAAATCTAACAGTTAAGCAGTATAATTATTAGTAATTATTATTATTATTATTTATTATGTTCCCCGCGACACTGGAATGTCCGCCGGGGATCTATGGTTTTGGGGTGTAGTCCGCCGCTGTCTTCCGTCTCCGCCGCTGTCGCCACCGCCCAAGCCGCGTCGCCGAAACTCTAGACGCTAGCACAATAACCGGTTAAACGAAAAAATAACGCTTTATCTGATTGATCTGCAAACCTGTACACATTTTCCGTCTAGTGAAATCACGAATGAGTTCGAAAGTGGGCATCACTTCATGTCTGGTGCCCTCTAATTTGCAGTTTTAACAACGAAATATGACCCCCGATTTACACGAAACTTGGTGGTGGGACAAGGTTGGTCCCGAAAACAATCACGTTATTCCAGGCTCCGATGCGCGGAGGTAAATTTTGTGTTGTTGTTTTTTTTTGTGGCGAATGAAGAGTTAGTACCGATTTACAACGAAACTGGTGGAGTGGTGGGGGGGGGAGTTGGTCCCGAATAATGGACGTTGATTTCAGGGCACCCGAGGTCAAATTTGTGGTTTTTTCGCAATTTCCCTTAAACTTTCGTCGGATTTGACCAAAACTCGGTGGATGTGGACTATTGGTAATTCCTACAACCCCAGGAAGGGGTCATTTCAAGGTCACATGAGGTCCATTGCATAAATCATGCAATTTTTCTAACTTGTCGTATTTAAAACACAACTTGGGGAATGTGTACTACAGTTGGACCTGACCAGCAGGTCAGGACATTTCAAAGTACACTGGAGGGCACTGGACATAATTTATTGTGCTTGCTCCCCTTTGAACGAGGTCCACAAAGGCTGTTTCTGCGGGGAGATCACGTATTCTTATGAGTATATTTTTTAGTTTGTGTGTGTTTTTTTTTGGGTGGTTTTTTGTAGTTTTTGGGGGGGGGGGGGGGGGGGGGGGGGGGGTTATCAGAAGAAAAAGAAAAACAAAATATGCAGAAAACCAGTACCCGATGCTTCGTAAAATGGTGAAACAGCAACACTACTACAGAATTTACACTTTCTTCTAATTCGGGGAGTTTTTTCCCTCCCCCCCCCCCTCCCCCCACCTCCATCCATTATAAACGGGTGCCATGTCCTATTTTGCAAATAGTTCGTATACGTCGTACAATGAGCAGAACCCTCACTGTCAGTTTCTTAGTTCACAATGAAAACTGCACACTCTAGTTGTTTTTCATAAGGGAACACTCATGTTTCTCTGAGAAAGCGTTTTCCGAACAGAATCACCCTAGTGTTGCGTATATCTTCAAAAGCTAATTTGGCCTAACCCTAGCCGATTCCTAATTGCATCATCGAACGAATTTTGGATCACGACACAAGCACGTAGCCATGGACTTATCATTCAACAGATGAATGTCAGATACTCTATGATGAAAAACCTATGGTCACATTTCTCTAGGCCAGACTGTCGCCACCCTCGTTCGATTGTGCCGCTAGTTTCCTCGTGTATCCGTTGCAGATATAAATTGAACCATGTTGTACTGACAGAACGCTTCTACAATATTTGCGTGAACATTTTGGAAGGGAAATTAGGTGAAAAAAATATTCGTGAGGGTAATTCCCTTATGCTGGAGTCTAATTTAAAGAGTTTCAGTAGGCAATATTGAAATGTATTTGCTATGACTCATTGATAACCATGGATCCAGTCGGGGTTTTCCTGGATTTGTGTTGTCATTCATTATGAGTTATGCATCGAGCCCACTCAAGGCGTAGATGCATGGGTACACTTTTGAAAGGATCTGGTGTCCCTCAGAAGTGGAACTTTTTAGGTCAGTCTTCTCATGACAATCGACATACTACACGGTTCAATACGTTCAGCGATGTTTTTCGTAATCTGAAAATTTTGAACTAGAATTTGCTAGAATAGCGGACCGTCTAAAAACCAAAATCTATCACATCACTCACACTCACTTGCGCATCTCCATGCCCTCCCTCACTCGTAAATATGTTGTGTGTACTATCACCCACCGCGTGTTGTGTTAGGAAATTACACACTAATCGTGTAGAATCTCATAAGTTGTTTAATTTGTCACATAAGTTATGTAATCCTTACGCATGCACCGGGACAGATTGCCTGTCACAACATTGTCGTTTAAATTCCCACAACATTTAAAGAGTGCTAGTATGATACAATTAATATTCCGTGACGATTCGTGAACCATCTCGTCTCACCCAATAAGTTTGTTTTGTTCCGAATGAATGGATAGTAAGGTTTGATGAATTTTGTACCACGAACATTCCTTTATTGATGCGGATCTCAATGCATGTGCTCATCCAGAGTTTTTCCGGAACCAGAATTTAAAGCCCTCATTGCGGGGTGTTCAATGGCGAGTTAATATGGGGATTTATCTATGAAGATAAAAACGTTAGGTAGGAAGGACAATCCCTGTGTCTCACTCTTCAACAGACTACCCTCATTGCGTGGTTGGAGAGGAGGTGCCAATATGAAATGATGGCATGCGTGTCATGACTCGCCTTTGTGATGAGCATTTGTTATATTAAGTTGTGAAAAGCAATAGTGCTGGAACAAGGATTCCATCCCATGCTACTAACGACGGGAGTTAATGGCATGTTCTAGAGTGACTATTAGTTATAATAGTTCTACTTGGACATTTTACTTGCATCCATAATTTAATCCCCACCGAAGTTTTGCCCCTCCCCACTCTTCAAGTGTGGTTGCAGGCCTGCTCTTCACACCGATGCCTTTTTTCTGGAGGGCAATTCAGTTTGCTTAAAACAGGGAATATGTCGCTGTAAGCTTGGCAATGGGAGATCTGTGGAAGATGTTTGGTGGTGAGAGGAGCCTACCCTAAAGGAATCATTTCCTCTCACCTAATGAAGGGTTTCCCATTTTATAAATACCATATGTTGTGATGTTAAAGATTAGGAAAAACGAACTTGAATCATTATATCATTGAATTTTTTTTTTTAGGCCTGTTTCAAAGCAAACCAATCAAAAGTTGGGGGGATTTTCTCACGTGGAAAGTAAATGTTCCGCTGAAGTTACAGTGTCAGGCCGGAAAAAAAATCATTAGAGTTATAAAAACCGAACTAAATCAGCTTTGTTATGATTTTCTTACATGTAGCCTACTGTAAAGTAATTGAAAGACAAGCTTTTACAATATTTTTTACTAGTGCGCCACAATGGAAAGTTGTTCAGCTTTAGGGGTGACTCCACACAAAGATTATAGCGTCGGATTAGAATGTATGTAGCTTCAACTTGGTCACTATTGACTGGACGTGCCCCACCGCTAAATCCTGTTTTCACAACACAAATGGCCAATGATTGTAACACATTAAGCCAGGTACGTAACAACCTTTGCAAGGACAAGCCTAAGCCTATTCATTTACTCACAAATTCATATTCTACTTACACACATTACAAGAATATAGTCATAAGTTAAGGCTTCGCGAATGAGATTGGGATGGATAGTGTGTAGGCTATTTTATTTGCGGCGACTGTGTAAACGTAATTTGTAGATTTGTAATGGGAATTTCTATGCCGGCCTCGGTGGCAGCAAGCTGGGGCCACCTAACGTTAGGCTAACTGAGCCTAAGGTCGGAGCCTTCACTTCAGCTACTTCAGGTAACCACCGTAATATAACGCCTTACCCAATTACATTACTGCTTCCTAACTTTGAAACATTAAATCACATGATTGGTTTGACCAAGGAGAACTCCTCTGCACATTAAATCACCTGATTTGTTTAATTTTGTTGTTGAAGCAGGTGTGGAAGGTTCCTTCAAGTTTCAATACCAGTCACTGTTGTCATGCGAAGCGCGAACGGCGGTGCCAAACGCGGTTGCTTTGTTTGTCCTTTCCTCTTGTTTTCGGAAACGACTCTTAACAAGTCGGATTTGTTGTTGGTTTCGTCAATATGACCTCGGGATAAAACAAGACTCGTATTCTTAACAGGGCAGGATGTGTTGTTGTGTTCGTCAATATGACTTCGGCTAAACAAAGTCGGACTTGTTGGTTTCGTCATATGACATCGGGTCATAGGTATAAGACGTCACTTGTTGTTGGTTTTCGTCAATATGACTCGGGTCATAGGTTATAATGACGTAACTTGTTGTTGTTTTCGTCAATATGACTCGGGAATAGGTATGATGACGTCAGAAACGAATTCGTAATCGCACGAAAATCCTTAATTTCGGCCAAATAACGACGCCTGCCGAAATAGTTCAATGATTCTTAGTACCTAAAAAGATAGCAAGGTATTCCATGGGTTCAACGCCATCAGGGCGCCTGTAACAAAGATAAATGGGCGTTTCAAACCATTACTGTCGATCAGGCTACTGAACAATTAGAAGTGTTCCTCAAAGCTTTCGTGGGTGCTGCACCTTACGGTGGATTGCCGGGAACTCAGAGTCTAGTTGAACTCCTGTATTTACCTCATTTCAGCTTCACGCCAGCGAACAACAGGTATTAGCGACCGGTTGAAAATGGTTCCGGAGAAGCATCACCGTGACCGATGAGGTATGACGAGTCGTCTGATGGAGATCCCTTCGTCATCAGAACACCACGGTGGCGCGCAGCACGCTTAACATGTAACAGACTGAGTTAAAGTACTGGACAGCGGATTCACAGCGGAAGGGGCCTACTCCCCTGGAGCAGGTGGATGACCTCCTTAATCGGACAAGGCCCACAATGATAGGGACTTGGAACACCGAGTGATCCCAGTTCATCAGGTCATGAAAAGAATAATTCTACGCGGCGTGTCACTATTGGTGCTCACTCCTCGTTACAGGCGTACATAGTGAATTGTGTGGTGTTCATCAGAAAAATATCACCCTTCCATGGTATTCCTTGACGACAGTCCAGGAATCAGCAGTCATGACATGCTGTATGTGTGCGCGCGCGGTGTGTGCGGGCGCGCGTGTGTGTGTGTGTGTGCGTGGTGTGTGCGTGCGTGTGTGCGTGTGTAATTGTGTGTGCGTGTGTGTTGTAGGTTGGTGTGTGTGTGGTGTGTGGACACTCGACCCACCTCGGATGATTGAATAGATTGAGATAATAACTTGGTTGTGGTTCCCATTGATGACGTAACATGATCCCAATTGTTTTCGGTTAGGTGAAGGTAGTCTGAGGTCAGCAAGAGTCAAGTCTAAAAACCTTGGGGACACGATGACTGGATGAGTCCGGAACCCGTGGTTCGATCAAGCTGAAATTTGTGCAGCTTTCTTATGGGAGTATAAGTACCCTATTGTATTTGGGTGGCTTGCCCGGGGAAGAGGGGTCTGTGGTGGAAAGTGGGAGAATTTTGAATAATGTTATATATTTGCAATTTTAACTTGGACCCCACCTGGATAGTATAGCTCATTATTGGTAGGTGGGGTTCCACATCATGAGACATGATCCCGCTTGTTTCAGGTCACAGGTCATTTGGGTCAGGTCAACAGAGGTTAAAGTCTAAGAACCTGGTAGATATGATAAGTCCAGAACGATGGTTCGATCAGGCTTTAAATCTGGCATACTGCCTTCCTTATGGGGAGTACACCTGATGGTATTTGGGCTCAAGAGGTCATTCTCACTTCAGATTGTCAGTTAATCATCGCATTGTGCCTCTTTCCTAATTCGGTAACATCACAAATACTAATTTCAGTGATACAGCTGTATATGCACTCCATTCCAATGTATTTGATTGCCTATTGGTGGAATTGTTGAGCCATGTAGGATCGGGGTGTCAAGACTCCGGACAAACCGTCGCGTCATCTACCCAATGAGTGCAGTTGGATGATTGGATAAAGTGATTGCTGCGTGAAATCGATAATAAACATCGGTGATATCGATCATTGGAAGTAAAATGGCTTGCACAAGAATGAGTGTAGTCTTAGCCACACTTGTTATTGATGTTATTGTGTCATTTGGGGCACCGGATAGCGAAAATGTATAACTGTATTTCAAGCATAGCCGAATCATTTACAACACACTGATAAGAAATTGACCCAAATGTGTATGTGTACCGTTGAAAATAACACCCTACATTCGTCTTCAGTAATTCTCGAATTGAAGGAGTTGCCATATGAGGGCATGGGGAAGATCCCGTGCAAATTTCCGTACAATTTGGACAGAGGACCATTTTCTTACTGACAGAAAGCAATTCCGTACATTAGACTAATGATAATGAATATGCGGGCTTATATAGCGCCTTTCAACAGTAGAGTCAAAGCGCTTAACAGATAGTAAGCTGTAATAGGAACTGGGTACGGGGGTCATTGGTGACCGGACAGCCTATCAATTGCCTTGCCATCATATCATTGTATTCGAAATAATTTCTTTATTATGTTAAATCAATTCCGATGTTAAGGTAATGCCAGGTAGCCGTTTGTATAGTATTTTTGGAGGCCATGGGGACTCCGGGTTTCATAGAATAGAGAAGAGGGATGTCGGATATCAGTATAAGGAGGATGTCCGTAGTAGCAGAGACGGCGTGGCTGCTGTTTCAATCGATATTTATGTGTGACGCAAAAAAAAAACCTAAATGGGACTTTCTACAAACATGTTGGATGGAATCTCGTTGGTTCGTTCAAGCTCAAATTTGGCATACTGCTTCCTCACGGGTGCGACTACCCCTTGTGGTATTTTTTAAAATATTCCTCAGTTTCAAATTGTCCAGTTGATTCTTTAATCCGCGCACTGTGCCCCCTTTCCTAATTTGGGTGCCTAACATCAAATCCTTTTTCTTCAGTTGATTGAACCACAGATGTATCACTTCCAGGAATCCAAAGATTTGTTTGAATATGAGGAATTGTTAAGCCATTCGGTAGGATAGATAATCAGACCCCGCGGACAAACCGTCCGTCTATCCACCGAAGGGGAAGATTTCGTAAACTTTCCTACACTTGGGACAGAGACATTTTTATGACAGCAAGCAATTCCGGTCTTCATAATAATAAATTAATCCGGGGGCATCTATTGCGCATGCGCCTTCCACGCGTAGAGATCAAAGCATTCCGTGTCTTCATAATAATACTAATACGGGTCTTATATATGCGCAAGCGCATTCCACCATAGAGCTCAGAAAGCGCTTCACAGACATTACTCTGTCATAGGAAACGGGTTTACGCGAGTCATTGGTGACCGGAAAGGTTGACAGGTCGCACAATGGCCTTGCCATCATAACTGTATTTCAAATAAGTTTGTTGTTCAGTGTAAAATTCGCTTATTTCGCTATCTTTCGCTAATTCGTGGTATATAGCTGTTGTATATGTACTGCAGATCAATTTGGCTATTTTTTTTTCCTTATAAAAGTAATAAATAAGTGAGTAAAAATTTATTTCAGTCCAAAGGGAAAATATAAGCCCGCGTGTAACTATCAAGACCAAATACAAAATGGAAAGGAGGTAGAAGACAGATAACAATGGTATAATGAAAATTCACAGTATAAAGTATAAACCTTTATATAGTGTGTAATGAACGGAAAATCGAGCACATTTCTAATTTAACATCGTGAAAACATCTGAAATACGCTCAATTGATTCAAAGTTATAATCAACACTCAATCAAACCGCATTTACGAGTGGATTCCATAGTGGGCCAATTCGGGAGGAACCGCGGCATGGACACAATGATGTCAAAATCACGTTTTTTTTTGAGGCGGACGAGGAAGAAATGTAAGAAGATGTTGTATTATATTCGCAGAGATGACAGAGCTCCAGATGCCAAATGTTCATGATATGGAACGCGCACTGAGTAGGCCAAAAACTACCAAAGCGGCATGATGCCGAATTACCGAAATTTTGGGCTAGGGGATATTTCTCCATAAGGCCTATCAGCGTCAATAGCACGAACTGCCGTTTTATCTTCTTTCCGAGTCATTCCTAAAGGTATCTAGCCTTTGTAATAATTCCTAAAAAACGCGGAATACCAGTCATATCGCAATCCCGAACATGGAAAAATCCCACTTTTCACGCATATACGACTGCCTTGTTGAATGAGTCCCGATAGAGGCGACCCTTGCACCCCCCCCCCCCCACCCCTCCCCCCTCCCACAAACGCGATGACCGGAATTGCTGGTGGGAAAAGTGAAGAACAAATCACGCACTCCTTCCGTAAGGTTAATGTTTTGCCATATTGGACTAGGATTCAGTGTTGCGTATGCGGGCCCACTACTTACAGGTGAAAAATATGTGACTCAATATGTCATTTCCAGTTTGCAAAGATAGATATTGGCTCCACAGAGGCAAATAAATTCGAAACGAAAGCAAAACCAACACTGAATAGGCAAAATAAGCACATGTACCAATGCGGAAGCTCAGCACCCCGCGGCCATGATTCATAGGTAAATCCTCATCAAAAAGTCAATTAACGACGACTATGCATGGGCCTGCTGCATTTTCCTGGTCCTTCCGACATAAGTTAAAAGGTGTTCGCTTTGAGCAATACGTTCGTTTCGTAAGATATGTGATTTTCACAGCCATCGGCACGCATACGGATCTGTGAGTCCAACCTTAATGTCAGTCATGAAAGCTTCCGTAGAAGAGTGAAGTATTCATTGAAAGATAACAGGGGGGTTCGTACGTTGTGTCAGTTTCCCAAATCGAATGAATATAATTATGCCTCCAAAACAGGCGAGAAAAGCCTTGAAGATGTATTAGATATTAACGAATATCACGGTATTAATCGGTTTTCAACGTCACAAGAAGCACTTGAGTTAAACAAAAAACAATGCAGCACTCGGTCATCCTATAATTGGAGAAAATTGGTGATCAATCGTTGAATTTCCTGAAATACCGGCTGACGAATTCGACCAATGCTCCCGCGAATCAAGTCGGTGACAGTTGTATTGTCCCTGTTTAATGAAGGTTTCATATCAGTTTGTCATTACGTGGGAAGTACGTGGTAATCTGAAAACATGATGGGGGGGGGGGGGGGGCCGACGAGGCTAGACAAAAGTTGGTCCCAAATGATCGCCATGTTCAGAAATGCGCAAATCAGTGATAAAAGAGTTTGTAAATAAATCGAAGATGGGGTCGTACGGGGCGAAAATGAAAAGTTGGGTTCCCAGAATGATCGCAATGTCCCAAACATGGAAAAAAATCAGCGAAAAAAAGAGTTTTCGTCCAAAAATCCGAGATGGCCGCCATCATAGTGGTGCGGCGACGTCCACTTCGAACTCGGCGGCGGAGGAGGGCGGCGGCGGGCGCGCGGCGAAGACAAAACCATAATATCCCATGTGGGGTATATGAGGCAAGATTGCAGCTCTAAACGGTCTTGTCTGGAAAAAATAAGTGACACCTCTAGGTAATGTCTCCTTCGAGAAAACATTATAGCCCGACCGTGCGGGTTGATACTTGATCATTCTGTGCTTGTATCAACATGTCAGATTTTTCTTCTTGTGAACCTCCTAGAGGATTTATAATCAGCAACTGTGGCAGGGTCGTATGAGTTTTGACAATTTGAAACGAGGCCTGTTATAGAATTGAAACAATTACGGCATTGGTTCTTCTTTCAGTCAGCTGGTGCGCGAGCCGGCACATTTTTCTGTGGATTGGCACTCTAGTGAGTTTTCCGGCTAACATTGGGAAGTATTCTTACTATTGAATTAATCCCATTTCTGTGTCCTCGAACTAATACCCTTACCCAGAATTATGAGCAGGAGTTGATATCGCATCGGTGATAGCGAGGTGGCCATTATTGTGAAATCACTAAGCCGTGGGTTTTTTTCTTAATTTTCTCTATCATAAAGAATATATCGAGATTATAGGGCAACATAACGAAAGCAGCAACTGAAAGCAATTTTAAATTGCGGAATGGCTTAGTCCA
>JAODTK010001734.1:0-10251 GCA_026419785.1 Sclerodactyla briareus | reverse complement strand
TCTCATCTCTCGCTTACCACAATATCTCCCTGAGAAGAAACGGTAAGACCCTCGCATGTGTATATTCAGGCTTTTTCTGCTCGACATCATTCCGCTGCCATTGTAGCAGGGAAAGTCACCACAGAGCTCCGCTGTAAAATAAAACAGAAGGCAAACCTCTAGCCTGTCTTAACTGCTTTGTTGATGAAGATAAGCCTTTCATGCTGTGATGCCTTGCTTTAATAGGCAGGAATAGGGAATTTATTAGAAGTAATGATGAACGACCAGTCACCATTTGAATAATTCAATATTGGGGGGCTTGAATTTTTCGGCATAAATTATCAAATTCACAACTTATTAACATCTTCCATGCTTGACACAATGTCCTGTGCCTATGACCACCCACATCACCATGCTCATATGCTTCATAAGTACTCTAGCTAACCGAACAAACCCCCAGAAAAGGCTAATTAACTTAATTAGTGACTTTCATGCCCTAAAAATCTGATTAGATGGTGTTCAACCCAAACCAGCAATAACCATATACGTGATCAACATGTCCCAACTGGTTGCAGGAACTGAATGGGCTATGCTTGCTGCTCACGCGTGGTGAGGACTCGAGCTGCACGGACTCGATGACTGTCATCCAGCTCACCCTCCATGGTAGCCGTTCCGCGTCCGTGCTCCCGGCCGGGGCCCTTGCTCTCCAATCCGTGGTATGCTCTCCCAACTTCCAGGGCTGTGGTTCCTCTTCCGGCCCCTCTGGCGGGGCAAAGCACTCACCACCTCCTGAGCCATAGCTTGGTTCTCCAGGCTTCTCTAGAGCCAGGGCATGCTGGGCCAAGTCGTGCTGCTCCACTGATGCGAGTGCCCGCGATACCCCAGGCGCAACACATGCATTCACAGGATATTCCCCCTGGGGGCCTAGCTCATACCGGATCCATACTGGTCCCTTCGGGGCTCGAGCTCCGCAGCGCCTGGACAAGGCTTGCCACTCTTTAGCTTCTTCTTGGAGGTGGCCCCGCCAGACGTAGCCTCGTACTAGAGCTCTCGCTCCTTATCCCGTAGCCCACTTGTGATGGCAGGAACCGTGGAGCCACCCATCCCCCACAGACACAAACACCGATTGTTGGTGGTGCACGAGACAGCACCTGGCAAGCTCAGGCTGTCCTGCACATTCAGGTAATTAACCACAGCTCAACGAGCCTCGGAGCATCCAGTTAATCCAAGGCCTTTCGGGTTCTACCTTAACAACTGCATCACCAAAAATCGTAGATACGATGCGTAAATATTTTGGGAAATTTCTCCATAGAAGAGCGGAAAAACATACGAAGACACAGGGACCAACAATTTCTGGACGTGAGTCCCGCCCGAGCGTAAATTCCAAATTCCCTCGAGGCGGAACTTTTTGGGACGAGATGAACAGACATTCGAGAGGCGGGATAGGCGGGGCTGAGAACTGAGAGTGGAGGGGTTAATGGGGGAAGGGGTAGGGGGGAGAGCCTCGGGAGAAAACCATAAAGAGAGTGAGAAACCCGATTTTAATACGTCACCCATGCCCGTTCCACTGAAGTGTTAGGATGCAGAGAGATAATGAAATCTTCCAAATGTCTTGAAAACATGCAGAAACCCAGTGAAGGTATAATATTTCAATTATTTTTGGTTTAAGTTTAGTGACCCCGAAACCAAAATGTCTAGTGAGATCCTTGACTCCTGTCTGCCACCCTATGACCAGCCATGAGGACAACTGAAATTGTACAAGCTCATTATGGGCAACATTATGACACGGCCCGACAACGTCCCATTTTGTCCGCGGATATCACGTTTCTCACTGCTCAGGACCTGACCTGAACCCCACTAGGGTTTGTGTGCTCATCAGAGGAACTCACTACATAGGCAGAGAATTCAACCAAATCCACGTGACGGTCCGATTAACCATGTTTTACAACCGGGAATTGGCCAAAAAAAATTTTCACATTTTATATTTTTCACTAATTCGCCCCTGACCTGAACCAAAATTAATAGATCCTTTTTGACTTTGTCAATGAATTAAAAATCAGGAAGTACAAAATCCTCCTGGAAGACCCTGAAGCCACAACATCCCAAAAGGAAGGAATACCCAGATGACTAAGATTTGCCCACAATTCTTGAAAAAAAAATCAAGAACTGTTCTTGAAAATCTTCAGGAGGCCTATTCCATTTCCACTCATTATACCTCTGCGAGAAGAAAATGTCCATAGGTCCGATTTACAGTGTTTTGCCATGAAGCTCGAAGCAATACACTATCGGTGGTAACGTTGGAAAATTCAAAGAATAAGTTAAATGACCCTGAATCCATGACAATTTTAAAAACCTGAATCTAATCACCACAAACTCACTCAGCTCCATCGAATTTAGACCAAGACGGCCGCATTTAATCTTTTCCTCGTAAGGAACATCTCTAAGACATGAATTATTTGTCTCAGTGGTCTCTTTGAACGTTTTCAATTGCCTGCTTATCTTACGAGAAATAAGGATTTCCCCCTGGTATGCACGAAACGCTCCACAAGAAAAACAATTTGGGCAAGAATTTTAGAGCCAAAACTTGACGTATAGACGATTGGCATGGCAAAAGGGAAGAGAGTATGGGGGCCAACCCGGATTTGTGTAATTGGCAGAGCTCGCTAGGCGTTGTGGGTGGGTGTGGTTTAAGTTGACAAACTGAAATAGATTCAACCATTATTTTTCTGGTTGGCAAATGACTCTGGTTCAACAAACTCGTGCATTAGGATAAATTCCTGGCATTCCGAATAATTTGAAGCATTTATGACAGTTGGATAATTTTATTTTTACATGAATACAATACTATAGTGCTCACATCCTGCCCAGCATGCTGTATAAGTTCAGCGAAGAATCCGTATCCAAGTTCGTCCCCGCTTTCGATTCGGCCCAGAACTCGTTGCCAACGTAGAGATAACAAATCTTCAGGGGCCGACTCATCTGTGATGGATGCGACACGGACGATTCGTCGTCGGATCCCACCATACCCAATCACCAGGGTGCGCCGGGGTGCCTCAAAATCTGTGATGTTTGATGTCAAAGGTCAGGCCAGGCATCCCGGAGAAGGTCCCGGTGACGGTGGAGTTTGTCGGAGGAAGGACGGGTACCCAGGACGGTGAGAGTTAAGTGCGGTCACGCCAGGCCAGAGGACTAAACAAGGCAAAAAAGAATGATATGTTAAGGATATAATACAACTTTCAGATGATCCTTAGGGAGAAGGGGCCCGCAGTTGCAATGGCTCAGCAAACAAGATATGGCAATCCGATCTGAGTACAACTGACGTGGGGATGACCACACCTCGTATAAGCCTTTCTGTGCTTAGTAGGGAACTAATATCTGTAAATGCAATGTCAAAATCCTCAGCCCATGGATATCTATATCCAAGTCCCTAGAACATATTAGGTCGCCCCTTAAAGACACCCATGACATTTGTTGCTGCCTCCTTCACATGAGGGGGGGGGGGGACACTTCAGAATATTCCCTGAGAAAAATTCAGTGATTTGGTGGCTTGATCATCAGTAAACCTAGAAACTCCAATTACTCTGGGTGGGTATGGGAATTCCAAGAACAAGACCGAATGAAATGTGTGAGGTTTTTTTTTTAGTGTGCACTTCCATCTGTATCAATCTCTAGTCTCCTCAAAGCCGGATCATGGAAGCCGCTCTTTTTTTTTTACTGTTTGCTTTTTTTGCACTATTCAAGGCCTGCAACCTGGATCTGCACCTATTGTCAGCTGCAAATCTTCTCGCCAGTACACAGAATAAGGCTGAATGCCTCTTGGCGTAACCTTAACTGTGGGGGTGGGGTAATCACACGCAATAGCAACTTGCTTACCACTCATTTTGCCCGGATCCAATCCCTTGGTGCTGAGCGTCCAGCGAGGAGGCATCAGGTTCATGTTTAAGTCTTTGGTATGACCGCCGGGGATCCGACCCCTGTCGACGGGTGAAGACAATGCTCATACCAAATGTGTCAACCACTCGTAAACACATTCCACTTCATGAATGGAATCTTCGTGGAGCTTCGCCTCGATGGCCCGCCTTTTGAGAGGTGCGAGCAAAGTTATAAGCTAACTGCTCACAGGCGGACAGGAGTTTAAGTCTGAAGCAGCCGAAATAGTCCAGTGATATGGTACGAAGCAGTGTTTACAGCATATGATGGTTTGCAAAGTGATCGATGAGTCGCTTCCTGAACTTGGTCAGACGAGACAATACATTATTTTTGATAGTGATGCCCTACATTGTAACTGATCTCAAAACGGCTCGCATGATATTTTTTGAAAACAACTCGCCTACACGACCTTGCTAAGCATTTCATAAGTCCTGTCATAAAACTCTCCAGGGCCAAGCGTTATTGTACTGCCCTCTGATTTTCAAACTGAAGGCCTATGGTCTAGGTATGTCCAATCCCATAAGAATCACGCATTCTGACTCGCGGCGCCGCTCTCGGAGCAGTCCCAGAAAACCCATTTGCAGACCCGTGGAGAGATACGTACACCTCATCCTGAGACATTGGACATAATATAAGATGTGAGGAGGACAAAATTAACAATGAGATTCAGCGGGACTTAATTTATACTGCAAATAGTTGACCCACGTGCAGTTAGATGATCTCTCTGACGTACGAAGAAACACTCTTATCAAGACTAAGTGTGCTGATATGAACAATAATTTATTCTGATATAGAGCCAATAACCTCAATAACATTGTTCTCAAAGCGATTTACGATGAAGAAAAAAAGTGACCTGACAGTATACAAGTGGACACTCTAAAAACCCTGAAATTTTAAGGAACCTAGGACACTGAAACAGCAACAGTGCAGGTGTTCAAGCAGTTAATAATGTTTCTGCTGAGAAGAATTGTCTTGGGCATTGATTTTTAAAAGATTCATGCGAAGCTGTGCTGTTCTTAAGCCATCAGCTAAGCATTCCATATATCCGGGTGAAAGTAGGTTGAGGGAGCGTGTAACCACCGTCTTTGGATTGGAGCCTCCAGACCACATTGTCTTCTGTCCGAGTAACCATTTGCAATCTGAAGAATTCTGGAAACTGCCTTTTCCGTATATCGGAGTACTGAGAGATATATACGGACCGGTTGGTGCTAATACAAGAATGAACAGTTTTCCTAGTGCAGGGCCAGGCAATTTGAAATTGCATAATTAGTTAAGCGCGATGTACGTGAGTGGTGAGCAGATCAACATATTTTTGAGACATGACTAGACATGTATTGGTTAATAGAATCAGAACCTGCAATGATCAACCTGCATTTGGGCTCTCACCGACTAAGTTAAGCACTTCGAATCAGGCTTGAACTAGTGCAATCCTATGATCAACCACCACATAACGAGGGGAGTTATTGCCCGTGGCAGAAGAATAGTAGATTGGTATCCTGACACTTTACAACCAAATATTCCAGGTTTTTTCGAATTCCATCAGTCCACCAGATGATTTTACCCTAGTTGGCTGCACTTGCGATTGCGAGGTCGAGTCTGTCATCCACTCATGGTTCCACTGTGATGAAGTGAATTTTCTGGGGTTTACTGGGGTTTGTGGTCCCGGGATATTGCAATAAGCCCTCGTCTGTCGAACTGTGAGCAGTCCATCGTTGAACTTCCGCTCCTCTCCAAATCCGATAAATGGTCGAGTCCTGGAGTTCACCTGGAATAGTCCTTTTCGGATGGGGGCACAAAATGGCGTCCTGTGGCAGTAGGATGGTTCACCCCTGCCTTCTATCATCTGAGCACTAGTCGAGAAGCGAATGCATTATCGCCGGTGCTCATCCACGATTCATATACAAGGGTCCCTAGACAGCCTTAGTTGGCTTCCTGAACGCGTGGAAATTCAAACTCTTGTGACTGACAAACCATGCAGTGGCCCAATCTCAAGATTGATTTTGTAGGCAATCGCAGCTCAGACTCCTACAGTGGGTGGCAGGCTTTCGACTAAAAGGTCCTAAAAGGTAGGGGAACCCCATAAGTGATATTCCTACGCTGAGATGTTTTGCTAACTTTAAAAATATGCCGAAAACTTTGTGGAAACCCATTTTTCTGTCTATCAATATCTGATGGTTTTTTTTTGCCTGCAAGTGAAAGGCATCTTGGAAAGTACAAATGAAGTGCATATTCAATAGAAATGTGTGAGTTTGGTTGGGAAATCCATATATATTTTTAACAAATTTGAAACCCTTCACAGGAGAATTGGACTAAAAAGTTGTCGCCAACTTCAAGCTCCTCTGCCAAAGAGTAATCAGTCGATGTATTGTAATTGTAAGTGCCATCGATCTATACTTCTTCTGCTTCAAATGAAGGCTGCTTGGCCTCCAGTTGGGCACACAGGATTCAGGGACTGCTAAATGAAGGCAACTGTTGTATGACGTCAACGGTGAGTCTATTGAAGGTCGGCTAACTACTTGAGGGATGATACCATGTTTCTGCCAGCTGACCCACATAGTGACCGTTCCCTTCTTCAAGAGGGCGCTCACATAGCATAGATCCCAGAGAGGGTCACGGTCTCATCTGAGCTGAAGTGTAAACAGAGAGTATTGTCCTCTGATAGGATGGGTCCTCGGGGGGTATCCGAGAGTCAGTGGACGTAGTTCTCTCGGCAGTCGGGGCCGCTCCAGCCGCAGGAAGTCGTAGCCCTCCTCCGTGTAGAAGAAAAAACGAGTCGAGGCGAGTTGAGCCTTCTTCAGCTCGGAAGGTCACGTCACGTTCCGCATTGTTCTAGTGGGTAGCGGGAACCGAGGCGTACGCAAGTAGCCAGCATCCTGGCGGGGGGTCGTCGTGCCGAGAAAAGATAAGCACAATTTCATTATACTGAAACATGGGTGCCAATGGCGCGTAGTAGTACCCAAATGTAAATGATTAAGGTGACTTGTTTAAGCGATTATCAATCAAGTTTCTTGAGATTTCAGTAACTTTCAAATCCTGAGTAAGTTTTGCGAATTGTAACAGCAATAAAACCCAAAATTCACCGTGTATGTCAAGGTATGAACTCGTACGATATGTGTGCCAAGCATTGTGAGTGGATACGACAATCATACTGAAAGGCCAATGAGAGTGATGAACACGACTTTGAAGAGGAAACAAAAGACGAAGAGGGGTTTGAGTTCTTCAGGTCGTGTTAATCCAGGAGGAGCATTCCATTGCTTACAAAATGACTGGAAATGAACAAGATGCAACTCTGATCTCACACTCCTGAACGCCAGTAATACTGACCCCCATTTTCACCTGATCAAACCGATCTACTCTATAGGAGTAAAAGCCAGCTGAGAATTCAAAACAAATGGCTGAGATTGACCCCGAAGGGACAGTGGAACCTATCGTGACCTCCCCAATTTCGTGAACACTACAGGCACCAATGGTCAATGATGATACTGTATGATTTTCCGAGCTATTATGCAGGAGTAGGAGCTGCTTGATTTCGAACAGAATAGTCAACAATATATTCTAGATGACCTTTCACCTCAAATTCATGAACAAGCTATTGGACATTGGCCGATACAAATCCTGTCAATATTCATGATGATCATCCTGCTGACTATGTGAAAAGAATGGCCAAAAAAAAATTACCCTAGATGACCTTTGACCTCAAACTTTTGAAACAAGTATATTTTCACTAGGCCAATAGAAATCCTGACAATATTCATGATTACTTCATCTGACTGGACTATTTGAACAGAATGGCAAAAAACAAATTATCCCAGATGACCTTTGACCTGAAATTTGAGACGTATTTTACTATTACGTTGCTTCTGGTGCTCCTCACTTATGGAATGCTCTCCCAAAATCTATTCGTCTGGCCCCGTCTGTGGCTACTTTCAAGTTCCGTCTTAAAACGTGCTATTCACCCAGCATTATCTGTCTGATAAACTTTTGTTCTAATGTCTTGTTGTGTGTTTCTCCCCTTTTTGTCTTTCTGTTCCTTCTGTGTCTTTCTGTTTTTCTTCGGTTCCTAAATTCGCCTTCCGTTTGTTTATTAGGTCTGTAAAGCGCATAGGGGCATTTTTGATTTAGGGCTCTATAGAGTCCCCATATTATATTATATTGGCCAATACAAATACTGATCAAATATTCATGTTCATTATACTATTCTGTTCTGTGAGAGTAGAAACCGCTTGAACATTCAATCAAATGGACAAAATTGATTGCTCTAGGGACCCTCAATCTCAAATTGCTGAATACCCAATATGTGCGGTCAAATTCCAAATAGTTGCTAACCTGCTTCACAGCTAGCAGGCTCATACAAATTATAAAATTTGGCACACTTTTACTTGAACGAATTGTGCATACAGGTGACCGGTAGGGCTTGTGCAAACTAACAATTAACCGAATATTTTCAACAATTGATTAATCGATTAAGGATATCAAGTTAGATTATCAGGAGATATAAATAAGCAGTTTTCGCATTTTTTCCCCTGTTCTGACCAGGGTTTCGACTTTGGACCACCACTTAATAATTGTAGCAGAGGAAAGCTAGCCAGTCAGCCTATTTATGTGATCGATACATGCATGTGCAGGAGAATTACTGATTCAGCCCTCCGGCCCTCCCTGTAATACATTCAATCATCTACCAGAACAGATAACCCAAAAGAATGTTGACAAAGGATCAATTATAATCGTTTTTACACTTGATGTAATCGCGTTAATGGATTAATGAGCCCTAGAAGTAAACAACTGCATCACGTTTGGAGGGTTGCCATTCGATTACCGCAGCCAACCTCATCACTGCCTCAGGGCAGTTCAGTGACGTCGCAAGAGTTCTTGGGGGAGACGGTTGCCCTTCGGACATGTAAAGACCTCTACAAAGGGAGCAGAATACAATGTCAGTGACTTATGCTGTTTTCTTTCGCAAATCACTTAATGGAAGAACATGACCCTTGATCTGTCTCGCAGAGCCTCCCAAGGGTTTTACTATGTGCCCCACTTCAGGAGGTATGGAAGCAATTCTCCTTTATCCAAAACCTAGTTATTGCTTTCTAGTGGTATTCACTTTCTGAGGCTAGAGGCCGCATGAAACCTATCCAAGGTCTTGGCATCGATACAGACCCTGGCCTACTACGCCACTGTTTGTCAAATGAGCTCAAAATAGACTGGATTCCTTTGTTACAGACATGACAACCAACACAGGTCAGCCTAATAATTTCATACTGAAGGACGCGCCACCAATTTATGGGTAGCATCGCCAACCGTACAAAGCAGGTCAGTGCCATCCAGAGAATTTGGCGTTTTTTTTCTGAGTGAAAGCAAGTCACCAGACTTGTACATGTACCTGTGGAATATGCCATATGTTACTCAATTCAAGTACCAAAATAATGTGCATTTCGTGGGTATCTTAACAGAAAACAAACTGCTGAAACAAAGGTAAATTGTCATGATTGTACAAGAGAGATAGCCATACCTAATAATGTTGATGAAGAACTCTTCGATCGTGACCAATGGGTTTTCCAATTGAAGTTTACTCTGTACCATAACCCAAATGTTTCATATACCCACAAAACATGGACTCTCCAATTTGATTCAGGATTAACGTGAAACCATATGATGTGGAGGTTCGTAACTGCCACCATGGCTTTGCCCAGGTTATGCGCTTGTCAATTGTATGAGGCACATCCCCCTTTAAACCACATAGTCCTTATGGTGACGGTGAGTCCGTGACAGTAGATGACACCCCCCTCCCGTCCGGTATCTCTCATCTTGATTTGTCGACATAATAATGTATTGTGGGGTGAACCGTTGTACTTAAACTGTCAGTCAGTCGAGTGATTGTGGCATAGAAATCACTTTGCACGAAAATAGAACGTTCATCCTCTTACCGTCTAAATTGATCACCCTCGGCCCTGAACACGAGTCCCGCCCCATCTCTTGCTCCATCGCTGCCAAGGCAGCGTAAAATGTGTCATTCTCTAGAAAGAACGGCTTTGTGGCGTCAGTCGGCCCGAGCAGCGATATGGCGTCTCCAAACTGTTTGGCGTCGAGTGATGTACAGAATTCGTAAGACTCCTCGACAGAGTTCATCAAAGCCCACAACAAACCCTAGCCCGCCTCAGCCCTGAACCAGCCAGGCCCCCCCCTTACAGTAAGTGTTTGGGTTCGGTACTCCCCGGGATTGGTCTCGCTTACAGGGACACGAAAGTGAACCCTCTTCCGAGCTGAGCCATCATCTGGGAGTGTAATGTGAGATGATGCCAGTTAAGCCTGCCTCACACTGTCGCGGAATTGCTGACTGCACGCTTT
>JAODTK010001733.1:0-10511 GCA_026419785.1 Sclerodactyla briareus | reverse complement strand
GCCGCAGCAGATTTCTTCGGCAAGTAATTAAACTCGACGCAATGAGAGGACGACATTTTACAGTGTGTTTTTCGATTTATCCTTGGAAGCATGATGACTATAGCGCGGTACAGTCTGTCTGCGAGAACTGTTTACCCGCGTCCGGCGTCCGCGTGCATGAACGAGTCTTCCAAACGCCCGCCCCCCCCCGCCGCCGTGCATGGAAACGCGGCTTAAAGGTGAGAGGTGCGTGAATTTCGAGAAACAACCGCCCCACCCCGCCCGCCCGCCCGCCCGCGTGCATGGAAACGGGTCACGCGCGTTGCCCGCGTGCCCGACGGCCCGCCCGCGTGCATGGAACGCGGCTTTTATATGCATTCCACCTGCTTCAGTCCTGAAAGGGTGTTGTGAGTACATGTGGGCCGAGGTTCCTAATAAGAAAACATTCCTACCTCTTATCACGTATACTGTATATATCCCTTATCCCAACAAGTTATATGGAATTCTATAGTGGTATATAGTGTTTTATAAGTTCTATTATTTATTATTTATTCAACCTCCAAATCACGGAGAAAAATACTCTAAAATATTTGGCACAGAATACCATAATGAAGCAAGATAAAGAGCTTGAAGGGATCAATTTAAAAGGTAAACCAACTTCGCTCATCCTGAGTAGGTTTCAATAAATTCTGGGTGAAAAATTAAAATTTGGCAAATCCTTGACCCCACTGGAATGTAAAATCAGGTAGTCGAGTACGTTTAGAGTTGAAAAGACCGTCATTATAGATTTCTGTTGTGAAAATAATAATCCTGCTGACCAAAGTGCCAGGAATAAATAATATTATGGGTTACATGTACAAACAATACTAGTGGCTCGAAAAATCTCCACAGCCGGGGAGATCAACGGCATAATACGAAAATTGATATAATATTTTCTATCAATTACATTTATAATAGGATAATATTAAGAGAACTAGATTTTTTGTACTGGTGCGAACCGCCTTTCAATCTCAAAGATTGTTTGACCAATTCACCCCTATAGAGTCCTGTTACGGGATATTAGTGGAATTAAGGTTTAAACCATCCATGCCATATGTTTAATGACCGGCATGCACACATCCTGCCTAGGTAACGTTTCATCATCACTAGTTGCACCAGGAGAACATCCCAGAAGGCTTAGGCCAACACCGACTGCCGACACATACTAATTCGCTATTACCACATGTAATTAGAGCTGATATCCATTAGCATCGGAACACCAGGATATTTAAATCCTTTTCGACAGAAATATCATTGCCCCCGCCCATTAATGTGGGGTTTGCCAAAAGATATTTTCCGGAGACCACACACTTGGTCTTCTATATCAAACCTGACTCTCCACTGCTCCACTATAAATATCATGAAAAATGTTAATAAGAGATTGAGACAAGAAGCTGTAGAGGAAACAATTTTTATATGTTCGCATAGGCAAATCATTTAATATGGATATCACCATTTACCAGACCACAATTTTCTTGATCCAGTTCACACATCCGAAGTCATTAATGAAGATTTTGAAAGAAGGAAGGTTATACAATACTTCCTTGTCGGGTGCCCTTTGTGACATTGAAGTTTGCACTAAAAGACCTTTCCACTTAACAGCGCGTTTAAGATTACAGTTCCACCGTAAAGCAATAGTCACCAATGATTGTTTGGGGATCACCTTATGGAGTTTATAAAAACGTGACTGTGACAGGACTTATCAAATAAACAGTTTCACCAGTGGCCAACTACAGATGTACCCCGGTGAATGGTTATAATCAAAATAAGTGAGGAACTCAGACCACATAACACCTAAGGAAGGACCCACTAGACTTCCTAGAACCGAATTGTCTATTCGTGATTTCTGTGTCAGTCTCAGACAAGGTCCAACAAGGGGCTAATAGTAATCGGCCTGTCTTTACCCTGGACATTAGTATTAAATGTTGGCTTCTTTAATACGGAGACAATGAATCCACGTCGCAGGATTTAGGAATCATGACAATAAGATAAATCGTATCGTGGACAAAGAGCTAAGAGTTGCCCACAAAGCGTCACTCTCACCATGACAAATATACTCTGCTGTAAGCCCATCAGCCGGTGCGGCATCACGACGAAGTAAAGATAGAAATGAGAATCTTCTGATTAGAGGGACTAGAATATCATAACCTAAAATGACGCATCACTAATGTTCTTTACAGCCTCTAATAGAGCTAGCTATGTTACCGCCAGTGGAACCTCACACCCTGTGTCACTATAAAATTGTTTAAACTCATCGGGGTCTAGTGTGGGAACACTTTAAAGTCGATCTTATTCCAAAATGACCTCATACCTTGATTGATACAAGATTGAATTTCTTGTAATGGTTAGAAGTACATTTATTTTATTGATTGCCTATGAATTTTTACGAAACACCTTTTGTACCGACCTTTTGGTATGCATTCTAAGCATGACCCGAACGGGGTTGTAGTTATTACAACGCATAAATAACCACCAAAACGTATTTTCAACAAATCCCCAAGGTCAATAAGCCGAGGACCCCTATGGTTTTGGAGAATATTTAGGCCTATAAGACAACCAGTTTTTTTAGCAGAGGTCATGATCATATTTGTTAACTTAAGTACGCAGTTTGTCCTAAACCTCCCTCTTAACATTAATACAGTATCTTCAGAAATTTCAAACTTCCCAATTCAGAGTTTTTTTTTATTCAAGAATATGATTTGTAAGAGTCACACTTAAACTGGTCATGGCATAGTGATAAATAAGACTATTTGAACAATGAGAAATAGTGGAATCCACATTTTCAATCAAAGCATGGTACTTAAGGGCAAGTGGCTCGCTAAGGTTCCTCGGTAAGCTCATAAATTATACAATTTGTTACATCATTGAAATCACGATTAGGGCAAATACAATGGTCTTATTCTGAGTATGAAAATTGGTTATGCTCTTACAAACTATAGCTGCCCATCCGAGGGGCAGCCCCTATAACTTTCATTTCAACTTTCATCATATCCTCCATAGCTGACTTAGCAGATACCCGAAGATTGGGTGAGTTTGACCCAGACCGGTGAAGAATTCAGAAGCGACCATAATTTATTAGAGGCATTCACCAGCTGAAGCCACCCGCGCACAGGCCAATTCATGGTCGTAATGGCACACCATTGAACAGACCGTGTTCAACAGACTTGCTTGAACCCCTTACAATTATAGGAACAATGAATATCCTCCTATATATTCATATAAAACTTTTTTTTTTCTATTAAACGTTTTGTAAGCAGTGGTTCATGCTATAGATTTAATAGATTCATTTTAAACTCTATCAGAATCGACAAAATCTAATACCATTGATAATAATAATAAGATAATAATACTATATCTAATATATAATCATCATCATCATCAAATCATCATCACCTCATCATCATCATCATCCTCCATCACATCATCATAGTTGATGCAGTGAAAATAGACTGAACAGTTGTGGTGGCAGCTGTTTGAAGGCGCCCGTAGTCAGCTGGCTATATCTTATTTCCGAAATTACTGGCCGCTGACATGATAACCCGTTCAACATACCTGTATTGATATCTATCTTCGAATTAACTGGTAACGATCACTTGTTATCAATGACCGACCTTAATTCATGTGTTTTCCTCTTCCTCCCTCACGTCTCCCTCAACACATCCACAACTTGAAGTGGAGGAGTACGCTGCTGCCCAACCTGGGTGAATACAATTTACTTTACCATGCATGCAATGTTTTGAGAGGCAGAGTTGGCCCGATAAGGATCAGTATTTACAACCCCCATACTCTGTTGAAAGGCAGAGCTGCCGGAGCTCATTTGCCCGTCCGTGCCAATGTGCCACCTCAACTTTTTCATTTTTATCGCGCCGCACCTGCGAACTGGTACTTTGTTTTATTCTGGTATAACCTATGTGGACCCCCCCCCCCCCACCCCTCCGCAATCAGTCCATTTAGGAAATTTGAGGACTTCTATGCTCGATATCAAATTAAAGAAGATTTAGATATGTGACAGTAGATGTGTGGATTTGTAGGCCATCTACTAGGCTGGTTTTGTTGGAGTCGATCCGAATAAAAAATTAAAATAAGAACATTTTATTGTAAACATGCTTTTATTCCAAGTTCAAATTTCGGGAAAAACAACATTCAAAACAGTTAACATTCTAGCCAAGTTCATATCTAATTTGAATAAAGCTTTTAGCAGCGCGCATACCAATATTGCACACGTCAAGCACCCACTACTTGGATTACATACGTAAGTAGCAAAGTGGATGCAAGGGATAATCAGGATCGCCTGCGTCACCTTCAAACAGTTAACGAGGTGAGATTACAAAAACGAAACTAAAAACCAATAAGAATCGTGCCATCAGCAATCAAGTAATATGGTCGACCTCGTGATAAACGAAATACTTAGCTATTCACGTGACAATGGTCGTGAAATTATGACCGTTGGTAATCTCTATCTAGACAGGTGGGAGGCAATAAGGCACAAACAGCTATTGAGAAATCCCGCGTGTGCCGTTCACGGTCATACCGCGTTATCCTTGTAATAGAATTTTGATACAGTACATGTTCTTCAAAAAACCCCGTGTAACGAAGCAAGCTACTACGCCAGAGCAATGAATGAGAACGAAAATGGTATTTCCTTTCCCGCATCTTGGGCGAATGGGCAGGATTTAATTTGTAGAGTCTACCGCAACCTTACTAATCGCTCATGTCGTGTAGTACATTCCTCCAATCCTCAAATGTATTGTGAAACAACTCAACAAGGCAACATGCAGAACCATAATATTTTAATACACAACATGATATCATTTTTCGCTTTGCTGAGAGAAGAGATTTGGTTACATAGACCGAGGGACTTGATACAGTGTTTGTGGATAACCGTGAGGCAATGATCTCCTTTCGAGATATGCTAGTTGCCCTAACAATAGGTTACACAGACCAATTGATGGTGCTATTTAATATGGCCGGTAAGTGGTCCTCAGGATCAGAATCGCACTTCGGAATTGAATATGCCAAAGAGACCAATCATCTTAATGAATATTCCCCTGATAGAACTCGGGCGTCTCAATAACGTCATCGGAATAAAGTTGCTTGATAAACTCAGTTGTGAAATCTCTTTTTTAAATTGTTTGCGAAATAAACATACGATGCTCCGATTTTCAATTACCCCGATGAGATAAGAAGTACTTACACACGCAAACACGCACACGAGGTTAAGGCAAACCCCATGTTTATTACATGCTACGTAACCCCACGTGCAGCTGTTCTAACTGAAAAATGTAACATTACTCCAGTTCCGTTTATCTACCCAGTGTCAAATTCGATTGTAGACTTCAGCGAAGAAATAAGAACTCGCTTAACTGCATACTTACGCTTCACAAGCTCTCTATTTCATCAGGCGAACGATCTTAAGTAGCAGTCAAGCGGAGTACACACCGTGTCTGAAGTATCAAGTCTTGTGGAAGGAGGATTGGTAAACCATATCGGACTCGTTGCCCAACAAGATGAATGTGACTTGTTCTGTGGTCGTAGGAGACCCACACAGTGGAGAAGCCACGGTCTATGGACGGGCAGCACTGGTTGTTTATTCAAAACTATGCAAATAATGAGATCTCGATAGATCGGCTACATTGCCTCACTGCCAAATTTGCAAACAATCACGACTGGCAGCCCGAGCCATCTCACCAACAGTAATAGTACTCTAACGCCTCCAAGCCTTACCTGTGACGCCAGCAATGTGATTTATTAATTCCAGAGTTTATATTTGTGTTAAATGCGAGATATGTTGGCGAAACAGGTACCAGCGTTGGGTTAGATTTATAATCACAGCAGACGATCGCGGCAATGCATCTGCCACCCAGTCGCCCAGCACTTCAACTTGCACATCACTCATCAGATAACTGGAGTGACATAATTATTGATTCTGGGGTCCCTACTGACGACAGCGTAAACTTAAGGAAATTAAAATGGTCTTTAAATTCCAATACGCACGTAACAGGGTTGAATGAAGATATAGGGCACAATAAAGTAGTACTCGTTCTATAGTATCAATAAGTGTTTGAAGTTCATCCGCTAGTTAATTTTTCTATATATATATATAGATATATATATAATATTTATATGATATATAAGATAAATCATAAATATTATTATATATATATTATTTAATATTTAGATATATATATATATATATATATATATATATATCACATTCACTATAAGGGTAATAAGGATTCCACCGGAGTGCCCATGCCTGGGAGAGTCCCCTGTTCGGGATCATAATGAGATTATCCGTGACGGCAACTACCCCGGACAACTACCCCCGGACGACTACCTTCCGGACAACTACCTCCCGGATAATTTCCAACCGACAAATAGCCCCCCGGACAAATCCCACCGGACAGTAACCGCCGACAATCACACCGAAGACAATTGCCCCCAGGACCAACAACCTCCCATACAATACCCCGGACAAGCACCCCCGAAGACAAATACCCCAGACAACAACCTCCCAGACAATTACCCTCCGGACAATTACTCCCGAGGACAAATACCCCGAGGAAACTACCAGCCGGACATTCACCCCTCGGGTTAATACCACGAAGACGAATACCCGGGTAAAATACCACACTAGCAAATGGGAGGGGCGTCTAGATCTTGTAAGCGGTTGTCGCCATGGGCAACCACTCATGAACAAAATCGTAGATTGGGGGTATAGGCAGTAAGGTAATATGTTGACACTATCTAAGTGTAGAGCCACTAACAAATTGGCGCGACGGGACAATGAACATTTTTGGACGACGACTAGTCTTGGATTGTAGGGAATGAACAGAATAACACATGCGTTATTTACTGGTATTGTATGAGATAAGGTCTAGGTATTCTAATATATTCAACTCTCCTCTGTGATCGAAACGGAGCAGCATTACCCCGCTCTTCTCAGGCAATTCAAAATGGTTTGGGGTCCAAACCAGTTACCGGGGAAAAAGAGGATGGCCATCTTCCCTAACCGACAACTTTCAAACACGCAAGTTGCTCCCTGGCATAGGTCATGTTTTCGTAGGGAAAACATCCGCAGGAAGCCATGAAAGTCGTCTTATCATCGCAATCAGGAGTTATCCACGCTGTTCACGTCGACCCGTCCCTTTGTATTGCTTTTCTGTAAATTGCCAATATGTAAACTTAGCTTCCGATATCCGTTCCGTTCCATGTTGTTTCGCCAGTGCAAGTTTTACGGTGGAAGCGTACCATAGGTTATGAGGTACCACTGTTGTATTCCATTGGATGATGGTAAATGTTACAAATATAATTACTTCATGTCAAATGATCTGAGGATAAATAGTATGAAGTCCACGAATAATAGCCTCAACAGGGACGTCGATCGTTCGAATCGGGAGGGGAGGGGGGGGGGGGGGGGGGTCGAGGGGGAACTGAAGTTTATCATCGAAGAGGAGCGCCACTATTGGTTGGCGTAGCGTACAGGTGGAATGTTGGTTTGTTATACTTCCTAGATCGCCGGAAATGGCTCCTGCAGGGCATGATTGTAAACATCTAGATGTTCGATTTTAGTAGATTTTTTTTGGAAGTGTAACTTCGGCAGGAATACCCAGATGATTAGCAACGGTTACAGCCACGATAACCGAACGTCCACGAGACGAAGGTTAGCGAGAATCGATAATGAAAAAAGGGCCGCGAGACGGAAAGCCGCGAAACGGAAATTGATAAAGGGTCCGCGAGACCGGAAGGTCCCAAAAACCGAAAATAAAAAGAGTCCTCGAGACCAAGCCTTCGAGAGACCGAATATAGAAGAAATTCTTAAGGCGGAGCGTTGTATTTTTTTTTTTTTTTTTTTTTTTTTTTTGCACTCGAGATTGCAACCTGGCGAAGAATAATTGGGGAAATAATTGGATTAAACCTAGAAATCTAATACACAAAAATGAAACGCCAGTGGTACATGGTATGACTTCATCACCGACCCAAGTTTTAACATGATCGCATGTACGTCTAGTAAGTATGAGTGAATTTGCCGCACATATCGGACGGACGGACGAAAACGACGAACGAACGAACGAACGAACGAACGAACGAACGAACGAACGAACAACGGACGGAGAGACATGATGACTTGTAGAAGCTGATTACCGCAGCTAAAGTTACCCCCATGAGTCACTAAGGGGTTAATGAGGCAGTAATGGGGTTAATGATGATTTCGTGGATCCGCCACATCTGATATAAGACGTAGTTGAATTCAATTTATAATAAAGTAAGTTGACATCCCCTCGTGGAAAGAGCGGTCCACAATTGCTCATATTGCCGCCGCGCCGGCAGACTCAGCTAAAATAGACAACGTTACACCCGTTAACCCAACTCGGAACCCATTTATCAGACGAAGTTTACCAATAGGCCCCCCGCCCTATGAAATATTTATACGAGTCGCATCCCGAAGATAGCGCTCGGCTAGATGGCCACGTATGTACCCCCCCCCCCCCCCCCGCCCAATAGTCAGACAGTACCGTCAGGTGGCATTAAAAACAAAGTTAGGGTCAAACCATCAGCACAAGTATCTGAGGCAGGTGCATATCAAGTTGAGATCGAGAACCCAAGTAGCGCGAACCGGGCGAAGAATGGGAGAAATAAGAGCAGGGTGAAGCCCATAGTGGAAAGTTTACCCTAAAATAACTATGAGTGCATAAAAGAAAAAAAAATAGAGAGAAAAAAAGCGATCTGAGTAGTTTTTACGGATAATCTGACCAAGCTCATCAATTTCAATGTCTGCGCCCTTACGAACTAAAGAGTGAAAAGCCCAGACAGGACAGATTGGGAAGTGCTTCTTAACATCCAGGAGCCTTAAGATCCAGACATTTCGTGTACGCTACTCACCAACTGATGTTGTTCCGCCATCACGCTCACAGAGGAACAGTAAAAATCGAACGACCCTATGAAATAACTCTTGCACCCAACCCCTGGTCCAGCGCCTACCACTAAAAAATCCAAGCTACGCTACTGAAGTGAAGTACCAAAAGTAATATTTCCTGCCTAGGAGGACAATATCTCTCGAACCTTTCTCAACGATTCGTGCACAGCAAATGATTGGGCTCCGTTTAGGTACCCGGCAAAATAATCCCTCCAACTTTACAGTATTTACTATTGTCACTTCGCTAATCATGCCGATATTAATGGTTAATCGAAGGGGGGGATTCAAACCCCTCTCCAGGAATTGTAAATTGCAGTCGGGTTGGTAGTAGTGTGAAATCACTGCTGACATATTTTCATTAAAAAAATATGAAGAACTGTAAAAGCTGTGTGCTATAGATTTCTCTTCAATATCCTGCGCAGTGACCAGCTGCTTCAACTAAGTTATACTAAAATCCAGATTTTCGCAATTGAGGCCGGCAGTCCATTTTCGGCGATCTAAGAGGTATAGAAAGCTAACATTTTCTGAGCGCGTACCCGCAACTATTGAGGGCCGCTCCGACTCCGATAATAAATTGCAGTACACATGGTCCCGGGTCGTACATACAAATACCTGTGAGAAAGAACGACAGAAAAAAGGGCTAACCACAGTAATCAAAACGGTCTGCACGAGGGACGGCCCAGAAACTGCCCAGTATGAACCCTCATATCTATATTATGATGGAGGGGGGGGGGGGGGGGGTTGGAAAGCGTGCAATCTCCTGGCATGGAAATTCATGAATGATGTTCCAGGCGATGCGTTCGTGTCCTTTCATGAATTGTTAGCGCAGTTCACAGCTCAGAGAGATAAGGCCGTATTGAATGTGCATCAATGAGCTCAGCCTGATATGATGTGTACGTTTAATGAAGGAGCAAGAGCACATGTCCAATACACTAAAACATAGTTATTAAGCATGAACCGCATGTCACTTTCTTTTCCCCCTTGTTTGCTGATAACATATACGGCACTGGAATCATATTATCAGTGAACATGAATGAGAGTTTGTTACGTGTCGGGAAATATTGTATGGGCTGAGGGCAGAGGAATCAATGCGTCACTCGCTGCGTTGTTTTATATAGCCTATAAGTGAATTGTATTTGGGAAGGAAAAACCAACACTCAAATTTAGATTTCAATATATTCCAGTAAGAGTGCAAATATATTGTTGTTTTCCAGTGTAATCCACCACGAGCAGGCTTTGTTTCCAGCCGATAGTGTGAGTATGAACAATTTCCGCTCAAGTACAGATGGGGTCATTTCGGCGATCTACGTGGTAGTCAAAACCCAAATGTTCTTGAATGCTCCGCGCCACCCCTGTGGCGCCTCCGTTGGATTAGTGACTAGTAAGAGGAAAAGGTACGTGATTTCATCATTAGAACTTAGGTAATTAAAACTATGCAAGTCATTCGGCGGAAAATCTTGTCAGAAAAAAAAGAGCCCAAAACCCCCCCCCCCTTCCCCCTGAACAGTATGACCCATTTACCATACGTGTTTCACCCAGCCCTGTACCCATGCAATAGTAAATAAAAATGCAGCCA